>OZ001669.1:3914652-4171089 GCA_963924145.1 Pyrausta purpuralis | reverse complement strand
TTGTTATTTGTTACGTTTGTGTATGTTATTTTGGTGCTGTTTTCTCAATTCTTTACTTATTATATGTTAAGATGGACACCTGAGAAGAATGAACCCGAAAATATGAACGCAATCCATTTCAAAGGGGGAGACCTTTGCCCAACAGTGAAATGATATAGGTTAGATAAAAAACCTATCTCAGTGTATGCTACATGCATCTAACACGAGTCTATGTATAGCTTTTTGAATTAATTCTTATTCTACAACTAGCGGTTCCCTACAACTTGGTCCGTATGTTATGAGTTCGCTGCTTGATGTTTTATAGCCTAAAGCCTTCCTCGATAAATAAGCTCCAAATATTTTCAAATTCAGTAGATTCTGAGATTAACGCGTTAAAACAATCAAACTATTCAGCTATAGATAAAAATTTTTTTTGAATAATACCTACCAATTGCTCCCGCGACAATAACGCAGGATATAGAAAAACACAAAATTTGTTAATTATGATGATTCTAGTTTTTATTTCATTATTCATGTCCAGTTACATTATATGTCGGCTGTCCCTCAGCATAATGCTTGTAAATTTGTAATGCAGTAGCCAAATGTTTGTAATACATGTCAATTTTTCGGATCAAGGTCACCTCGTACCAATAAACGTTTGTTTACATAGACTTCTATCGCTGCGCCTTGAGTTTTGGTTCACCGCTTTTCCGTATCGGCGTGCAGTAGTAATGGCGTAGCAATGACCTTTTTTGCAAGTTTAAATGGCACGGACTATAGTGTTTTTTTTTCTAGAATCTTTATGTTGACGTGATGTTACGTCTGAAGTCAACATCATCTGGAGCTGAGCTGATAGTGGAACTCTTTAACGCTTAGGAGTTCAGTTATTATAATGACAGAACTTAGAACTTATAATAGGTAATTTGAAGCTTCTTAAAAGACAGGGTCTTATGGTGCTATTCCCCCCCCCCCCCCCCTCTTATGTAATCACTTAAAATGAAGAAATAAAATTCACTTTAAAAAAAGTAAAAACCGATTTCAAAACCAAAATGCACTAAAAAGTCTTAAACTCTACACTATTGAAAGGAACAGAATCCATGTTAGGCAATTTATTTCTTTTTGGAGTCGGCGCCATCAAAATGATGACCTTCAAACATCAATTATCACAGCACCGACTCCAAAAAGAATAGTTTGCCTAAAATTGATTCCTTTCCTTTCAACGGTGAAGATTTGGTTTTGAAGTCGGTTTTTATATTCATAAAGATGAAATAAGAAACCAAAAATTTGCGCACGGGCGGAACTCAACTCTCCAGTTGTTGTTTTTATCCATGAAATGTGAATTTTTAAATTTGTATTTTGGTTTAGTTTTATTTTAATTTATTAAATAGGAAAAAAAAATTTGCTTAACTAGATGGATACATGAAATCAGTATAACCAGTGACAAAGTCTCGGCCATTTTTGTTTGAAGAGTTTGTTTTGCTTTGCTTGCTAACGGTACTTTACTTAAAAATTACTTTGAATTTATGGAAGTTACAAAAACGTGGCGAATTGACAAGATGGCGAATCGACAATAACCCCCAGAGGAGAAACGCGGTTTACAATGCTCATACAAAAAATAATGATATTTAAAGGCCCCCTAAACTATTTTTTCTAAAAGTATAACGTTTACGAAACCCTTAGTGTGCGAGTCCGACTTGCACTTCGCCGGTTTCTTTATCTTTTCTTATATTCGCTGAAAAATTAGTTTGTTTGTTTGAATCTATACTCATATTGGAAAGCTGAAGAGTTATTTTGGTTATTTGAACGCGAGAAGCTCAGAATTACTAGACCGATTTCATAAATTATTTTTACCTAGATAGCTTATTTATCAGGAAAGGCTTTAGGCAATAAACATCACACTGGGATGTGAGGGACGGACGTGCTAGTTTTAAAATAAAGTAGCTTCTTAATTTTCTCCGTTGGTCCAGCAACCTTTTGGCAAACCGGGCCAAACGCTCATACCAATTGAGCTACCGTGCTGTTCGTCCAACCCTGCGAAATTTGTGGTTTCTTATGAAAACGTCAATTGCGTGACGCTTAGCGCCATCTAGCCGTCTGTTTATGAAACAGATGGCCCAAGCAGTTATTCTTTACAGAATAAATTCAACTTGGAAATTGATGTCGCTTCGCTATCTAATGCTTTAGAATGTTTTTAACACTCACAGTGTTATATTTTATATTCATAAAGATGAAATAAGAAACCAAAAATTTGCGCACGGGCGGGACTTGAACCAGCAACCTTTTGGCAAACCGGGCCAAACGCTCTTACCAATTGAGCTACCGTGCTGTTCGTCCGACCCTGCGAAATTTGTGGTTTCTTATGAAAACGTCAATTGCGTGACGCTTAGCGCCATCTAGCCGTCTGTTTATGAAACAGATGGCCCAAGCAGTTATTCTTTACAGAATAAATTCAACTTGGAAATTGATGTCGCTTCGCTATCTAATGCTTTAGAATGTTTTTAACACTCACAGTGTCATATTTTATATTCATAAAGATGAAATAAGAAACCAAAAATTGCACGGGCGGGACTTGAACCAGCAACCTTTTGGCAAACCGGGCCAAGCGCTCTTACCAATTGAGCTACCGTGCTGTTCGTCCGACCCTGCGAAATTTGTGGTTTCTTATGAAAACGTCAATTGCATGACGCTTAGCGCCATCTAGCCGTCTGTTTATGAAACAGATGGCCCAAGCAGTTATTCTTTACAGAATAAATTCAACTTGGAAATTGATGTCGCTTCGCTATCTAATGCTTTAGAATGTTTTTAACACTCACAGTGTCATATTTTATATTCATAAAGATGAAATAAGAAACCAAAAATTTGCGCACGGGCGGGACTTGAACCAGCCACCTTTTGGCAAACCGGGCCAAACGCTCTTACCAATTGAGCTACCGTAACTATTGGTAAGAGCGTTTGGCCCGCTAAAGCATTAGATAGCGAAGCGACATCAATTTCCAAGTTGAATTTATTCTGTAAAGAATAACTGCTTGGGCCATCTGTTTCATAAACAGACGGCTAGATGGCGCTAAGCGTCACGCAATTGACGTTTTTATAAGAAACCACAAATTTCGCAGGGTCGGACGAACAGCACGGTAGCTCAATTGGTAAGAGCGTTTGGCCCGGTTTGCCAAAAGGTTGCTGGTTCAAGTCCCGCCCGTGCGCAAATTTTTGGTTTCTTATTTCATCTTTATGAATATAAAATATGACACTGTGAGTGTTAAAAACATTCTAAAGCATTAGATAGCGAAGCGACATCAATTTCCAAGTTGAATTTATTCTGTAAAGAATAACTGCTTGGGCCATCTGTTTCATAAACAGACGGCTAGATGGCGCTAAGATACTGAGGTTATCTTATGTTAGTTTTTCATTACTCGGAAGCAGTTCCGCACTAACGAAAAATATTATAAATGTTTAATTACTTAATTAACTGATTGATAGTACGAGGAAACTTGAGATGTGTAGCGTGCTAGATTTTTATCCTACTTCAAAAAAGGAGGTTATCAATTCGACTTTATGTTTTTTTGTGGGGATGTATCTCATATCGTAGCCATTAATGGACTAATTAGATTTTTTTTCGCCTGCCTAGAAGTTATATCTTCAAATTGGTCCCATTTTTGCCAAGTCGAGATGTGATGATGGTATCTTGGTGCAATCGCGGGTAACCCTCCAAAACTAGGTATAAGAAATGCTGGGTTTTGAGTTATAGTTGAGTCTTAAATGCTATGGTACATGAAAAAGCCTGACAAAGTCTTTTTCCATAAAATCCTGAGATATAACAATCTTTATTGGTAATTTTTAAGTTCGTATAAATCTTTATAATGTAATGTTTATTTTAATTTTTTTTAAATCTATTTTTACCGCCTTCACAAACCTGTCAAAATTTGCCTTCAATGGCATTCATTCGGAGTCGGTGCATGATCAGCGTGGACTATTGATGTACGGACTGCACGCCAAGATAAACACTGCGGTATCGTCTTAAGCAGTGTGATAAGGACTTTTTTTCAACAAAAATGATTAGTCTGGTGTACTGGCGACTGTACGTAAGCTTGAAATCATGCACTGACTCCAAATGAATTTATTTCTCCTACGTAGCCGGCAAAACCTTTATTTTCAGCTTTTCAGTCAGTTTATTTATTACTAGTACTTTTATCGAATAAGCTTCAAAAGTATACAAAACAATTGCATGAAAAATCCTTGAAGAAGAGGAAAACAGCTAATCAAATGAAACCGTGACCGCTAATCACGTGCAAATGTGTATTTAAGCCCCATAACATTCCTGTTGGATCACTGACTGGATCACTTATTGGACATAACAGTCTTGTTCAGACATACCGGTCAAAAACATAATCCTCATTTTTGCTTTGCTGCAGTCGGGTAAAAATGGCTCGCGTGATCCTCCTCATCATTGCAAGTCTGTCACCAGTTCTATGTAGTGAGAACATTCAGTTTTGCGGTCTGATTAATACTCGCGAAGAAATCTACGCGTCAACGGATTATAGAACAGATCAGTTCGATATCGCTGAGAGTGGGGCTTATGATGCTGAAAATAAGCAATATAACATCCATGCTAAATCCTGAATTAGTGCCAATTGAACTAAAACACAGGGTGTTGTTTTGGTCAGTGACATCCAACGCTGGGATGGTAATATGAGTTATACTTCTTCTAAATTTTTTTTTTTTTAATTCTAAGCATGTTTATACAAGAAAACCTCTTCATAACATTATAAGAAAATGACAAAACGAATAGGAAAACTAGCACCCTCGCGCGTAGCTACTGCGTATCTAAGAAATACTTCGCCGTAGCTACTAAGCTACGAAGAGGCTAACTAGTGTTTGTTGTAGTTTTGAATCTATCGCTGCGTCGCATCAATAAATTGATTTTGTGGGTTTTTCCATTTCAAAAAAAAATATATTTTTTAAATATTTTTTGGCATCAGTATCGATTGTACTGCCACCCCTGAGTCGCTCGTCGCTGACCAAAACAACTCCCTGTATATATAGAGCCATCTGCGAAGGAGCGGCCCGCCATTTATTCTTATTGTTTATAGTACACTAGCTTTCCCCGAGACTGCGTCCGCGCGTTCCTCTCCCGTCGCAGCGTCATGTTTTATTATAACCTGAAGTCTTTCGCGATAAATAAGCTATCCGAAACAAAAAGATTTTTTCAAATCAGTTCCTGTAACTCTTCAGCTGTATAATATTAGTTAGGATGTGTGCAAACTTTTCCCAATATATGATTATTAAAACTATTTAATATTAATAGTATTCAATTTGATACCTATCTGTTTCTTCGTTTATTATTACCGTTAAGATTTATTATTACCTAAACACACTATATCAGGAAGCTATGCAAAAAACAACGTTTGAATGCGATATCTCTTTTTTGGTGCTTTTATTTAAATTACTATATAATATGTCTTAAAACTTTAAAATGAGATAAATAAGTGAATAGTAGGTAAAATTAAGTACAATGCTTTATTCTTCTTCATTCTTTATTAACATATTGTCTTATACTTATATTTGTTAAGGCTACTTTTTAAAACGAATCACATATTGTCTATTCCAATCCATTCCTCTTTCCAAAAGTCTACCGTCCACATCAAATTGTTCTCTGCTGTATTCAACTTTCACGTAGTCAACACCACCAAAGATATCATTCCAGGCGTTATTCCACTTTATGACCACTTCACCACAACCGTTACACCGACACGGTGTCACGGTCACTGTCCCACTAGTTCCAGACGCGGATCCTTGTTTCCCAGACACGCAAACTCTTAGCGAATCATCTTCATTTATAAAAGCATTCTCAGGACTCGACGCCGTCGATCGATCGTAGTAGCCGTTCACCCATTTCCCCCAATTCAATTCAGCTGATTTGACCCTCAAACAGGTGCTTTGTGAGGTCTGTATCGTTGCACAGAATCGCAGGTCTTCACTTGACAATACTGAGTTGATAAACGAAAATATGGAAAAATAAAAAAAATGTTGAAGCAACAGGACGAACGTCATGTTTGGTGACCACTGAACGATTGAAACTCTAAATTCGCGAAAAAAAACTATTTTAGTGATAAGACTATTGTTATCTAGAGTAGTGTGTAGTTTCACTAAGGGTTCCGTATATTATCATTACTAAGAGTAGTAGGCTGCAGTTGAGCAACTAGATATATGAGTTTTAGCAGATAACAACTAGCTGAAAATAAAACACGTTCTCTTCTTTGTATTAACTTTTTATTTATAAGTCAAACATTTTTACAATTCAATTTCTAGTGTCCTACTGTTTATACTTGGTAAGAAAATGCCTATCAAAATACTTGTCATGCAAATAAGTCTTTACGACAATGTATTGCTCTTCAATTTTCTTGAATATGATCTTGAGCTCTATTTTTGAATCACTCGCTTCAAGATGGCGAGTGATTTTCGTTCGAAGATGAAATAAAAGTCATAGAAAAAAACTCGTTGTCTAACGAAAATCAGTCGCCATTTCGAAGCGAGTGATTCAAAAATAGGGCCCCTTATTTCATTCTTAAATCAATTTTGAAGAGCAATACAGTGAGGAATTCTCTTTTGAATTTTATTTTTATTTATTTATTTATTTATTTAAACTTTATTGCTCTGTAAAAATGTACAATTGGCGGACTTAATGCCTTATGGCATTCTCTACCAGTCAACCACCTGGTAATGCAGAGAGTTTAATTAGTGGCGGAATATTAATAATAAGTGAGAGGAGTGGTACAAAAAAAAGAAGTAAAATGCACTAACATAAACATACATACTAATATTACACAAATATATAATAGGATACATAAGCAAAATACTAATAAACATGCATAGAATACATATACTTAATAAATACAAAAATATGAATGATAAAAGTGATGATATTGATGACATCCAAAAAAAACACAAATAAAAGAAAATGGTTTTTAATTCTGAGGAGAGCCAAGGTTAAGATAGTGGGTGCGGAGAGACTTTTTAAAAGTGAATTTGTTGGGGGACATTCTGATTTCATTGGGGAGAGAATTCCAAAGTCGAATCGCAGAGATGGTGAAAGAGTCCGACATAAAGCCGGTCTTGAAAAGAGGTGTGTAAAGAGTGAGATTATGGGATGAGCGAAGGTTGCGCGAAGTGGTGGAAGCCAGATAGTTGAAGCGCTGTGCCAAATAGGTCGGAGAGTGAGGGTTACGAAGTATGTTGAAGAGAGTGCACAGGATTCTTATTTCTCTGCGATGTCGGATGGGAAGCCATTTAAGCTTGAACCGGTAAGCAGAAATGTGGTCGTACTTACGGAGACCAAAGATAAAGCGAATACCATTGTTTTCACGTGAACAAAGCCACCGCATACACCCCATGCAGCAGGTATTAGGTACTTTTGGGTGGTGACTATTCCGTGAAAATTAGACACAGTAAAAACCAATTCGGTGTTGTAGATACTCATCTCAATAGAATTGTTTTGGAATAGAAATTTTCTAATTAATTAAAAAAAGTGATCAACACCTTAAAGTTATTTACGTTATTAAAGAATATGTTCAAAATAATAAGGCGTGTATTTTAATTTCAAAACTAGAGTAACTATTTTTAAATGAGGTCTTTATATTAAAATTTCAAAAATTTCTGTGTAAATATTTTCTTGACTACGCAAAAATGTTTTTCTCCTAATCTTTGAAATTATTTGAAACGATGCGAGAAATATTGTCTTAAGGAATTAAAGCTTTAATAAACTTTATTATCATGGAAGTCAAGAAGTTTGATAACCTTTTAAGAGCGGCTACTCCCAATACTCACTCGCAGACACTTTGTTTATTACGTTTAGGTACCTTTAAAGGTTATCTCATTGTGACGTCTTGAGTTTTGAACACACGTTTTAAAAGTGTAGGGGTCCCGCTTCATTAAAAAACGCCTAAAGTAGTATTCATATGTTTTGTTTTGATTTTGAAAAATCTTGATTTCTTAAGTTAACTCATGTTGAGTGTTCGTTTTTTCCATAAAATTAATATTCCTATCGGAATAGAAGGACAAGTAAAAGCTGTCAAACGAAACCGATTTAAGATGTCAGTAACTAACATATGTAAGTAACAATTGTAGCTTTAAATGAGATAACCTTGCGATCAGGCGATTTATAACAATGTTCCTAAGTTAAACTTATTAGCTAACTGTATGATAAACAGTCGGTACAAAATATTGAACATGCAGCTCTAGTGTAAAACTAAACATTATTTCATTATACAAAATATTCGTACATATGCATTTCCTGTGTTATTGTGTACTTACTTTATACGAAATTAACGTTTGTAGAATAGAATAATCAAACTGCGTACTTTAAATTTGAAGCGCATTGGTTCGTATATTAAGAGGCTTCGATTTGGACTAATTTACCTATGGCATGATTATTTGTTGGGGTAATTTCGCTTATTCAATCACCGATCAAGTCACCATGTTGAAACAGAAATATTTCTTTAAAATATACACAATTTCACATAAATTTTCAAAAACTCAAATAAGAGAAATTTTCAGCGAGCCTTCATAAGCTTCCGGGCTGACTGACAGCTGCTAAAAACGGTTCTGCTACTTTGCATCTCTCATCTCTTTTTATCACACAGTTTGCTGCTAGTGACATCTCGCTTTTGTCGTTCTATTCCAAAGGGATCATAATTTTATGGTTTTTTCTTGTGTCGTCTCTAAAATACTCGCGTAGGCGAAGACTTATGTCCTATAACTTATTCATAACCTAAAGAGCTTGTCAACTATGAGATGACAACAGTTCTTAATTTAAATAAAAAAAAATTGATTACGTTTTTAAAAAAAGGAAAGAACCGGTGTATCCTTCTATCGGTGTATACTCTATACAATTTAGTACTGCAATTTAGTACTAAAATAAATCAATATGCCTCATTTTCTGCTGAAATTTACTGTGTTATTAAATATTGTATTTGAAACTCAGTGTTATTTTACTTTGACTCACTAGCGGATTAAAATTTTTACTGACTTTGAAAAGTTACTACATGCAAGTATTCAAAAAAATTCTATCTACAGGGTATTTTTCTAAAACAAAAAATAAAGCAGTGCTAAGTTTATGCTCGTTTTTTTTATATTGTATACCAAAATCAAATCTTTGAAATATGCTGCAAGTAATTTTCGGTTTTACGAAAATCCCTTAACATACTTGATCTTCCAAAGCGACAAGCAGTCGCATGTTTTTAAAAGAAAGATAACCTTTTAAAAGCGAATTTTCTCAATATACACCCACCCACATTCTAATATAATTATGTTTGTTTATTATATTTCAGTTAGCTTCAAAGACTATCATATAAATTATCTTAATTTCTTGACTTTTGAACAATCACTTTTAATTTGAGTGTCCTCTTTTTAACAACTTAAAAAAATATTTAGACTCTTAGGTCTTTCCAGAGCAAAATACATCGAAAATCATAAAAATTCTAAGTTAAATGCGTATATAAGGTTACCTCGTTTTAAGTGATAATATTTTAACAGAGCATCAAACAATAACATAGAAAGAGGACCCAATATATTTTTTTTGAAAACTGGCCCGTTTACGTTTTTATTTTTCCTAACAAATAAATAATATTATTTTTAAGAACACCCTGTTCCGCGACATCGCCTTTCGTCTCTTACATAAGTACTAGATTGAGCGAAAACTAGACAGACGTATGGGCCTGAGCGTGACGGAAGATGCCTATTTCATTCATGCGGCGTGCCGATGCGCGGTACTCGGGCGGTAGGTGGGCGCCGCTGCGCGCTTATTTATTTGGTCCTACATAATAATAATAATAAAGGTAACTACCTACTGCATTCGATTACCTATTATTACAAAACACTAATATGAAATAAACATTATCAACGTGTATCAGTACCTAATAAATCAAACAGACAGATCAGTTAGATAAACGCTAAACAAACAAAACAGCTGGGTATGAAAAACAAAGACAAAAACTTAGGAAGGTCGGTATGTGTCCATTTATCTGAGGCCTAAAACAGCTGGGTAGGTATGATTATCTGAAACAGAAACTCAACTTAGTTCATTAATCGTAGGCCTAAAACACTAACAGCTGGGTATGTATGATAAATTAAATTAAGACAGAAACTCAACTTAGGCACCTATGTGTTTATTGCAGGCTTAAAACATGAACAGCGGGGCAGGTATGATAAACTAAAACTACCTTATTGTGTTGTGTTACCTCTGTTTATTTAATAATAATAAGACAAATCTTATGTGAAAGTAAACTTTAAAAAGAATACCTATTAAATTTTCCAATCTTACCAAATCTAACTTTAACAGATGTTGTAGTTGCCTACCTACCAAATGAGTACCTATTGATTCCTTTTGATTCAGTAGGTGGATATGCACTAAAAATTGCGTGAGTAAATTTAACACAGTTTTGTTTTAAATTTCGTTTTTTAGGTACCGTAAATAAACATAACATATAAAACGCGAACACATCTAATTCATTTTTACTTTTAATTATCGCACTTGCTCAGTTTTTGTACAGATATGTGGATACAAGTCTTATTTCACAATGAAATAAATTAAAACTAGGATTTCTGCATTGGTTTACAAATACATTTTTTTATCAGCAGCGATAAGTTAACATTTGAAAACAAGACGTCAGAGATTTACAGAAAAACAGGTTACTACAAATTGAGGCCTCCTAACCTTATTATGCAAACTGAAGCGAGCACTCGATCTAATCTAGCTATCACGAATTCACGAGCACTGTTTTTTCTTTTCACTGGCCATCACGGCATTCACTGTTCATTCACATGCGTATGCACTGAACCTTTGCTGAAATTGGTGGCGAATAACTGCAGCATTGTGTTGTGCGTGCACGTTATCCCAACAACGTGCAATTGCGCAGTAGTCAACGGGAGGACTCGAGCTGCTCGATCTTCGGCGCATAGTCCGCACCAGCAGCAAAACTTGGACACTCAAGTGATAAAGGCGTAATCCCCGCCAACAGCAAATCTTGGACCCTCAAGTGATAAAGGTGGAGGGCTTCGTTGTGCAGAAACCGCCATAGCAAGCGTCTGCGGCGTTTGGCAGTAGGTGCCGTACCAGGTCAAGGCGCGGCGGGAAACAATGTGATGCTGGGTTACCAGCCCGGGCTCCGGAAAACGCACCGCAGGCAGGGGGGTGTCACTCCAAAGTTTAGGTACGTTCGAGCGACTCGGTACGCCGAGCATAAATAAGCACGGGGCTGCCGCTCTCGGACCGCGCCACGCGCCTGTGTCTGTGTTTATTTTCTCAGCCTGTGACTGACTTCGTTACAACGAAATAACTATTAATAATTTGAGATATGTGTTCCTAATTATGACATTATTTATCAAAACAAATTTTGTAGGTAGGTATTCAACATTAGGTTTGAGTTTAAGATATTTACCCAGTTACTTACGTCAATCTATCTTAAAATAAATGGAAACAGGTCAATAAACTTACTTTAAATTTAGCATAATATTTATAAGTACCTACAAAATAACTGAAGTAATTTTGTGTTAGGATTTTACGTAGTCCAAAATCTAATAGTCCAAGAGCTACAGTTCATTATTTTACTTTGGCTGTATAATATCACCCTTAATTTTCAGGTATTCCAATAAAATTAATCTCGATTTTGATAGCATTTATAAAGGTACGATAGATAAAGTTCACATATACAAAAGTCTCTTTTTGTAGTTAAATACGGACAACAGCAAATTAAGGTTAACACTGGTATCTTATGCAGTTGACATTAGGGCTAGTTTGCAACAAAAGTGTGTGTAACCTAAGATGCTGACGAATGTACTATATATTTTTTTATAAAAAAATAAATTAATATATAATTTTATATTTATTGAAATTATTTATAATAAACTAAAATTTTTCAAAAATATAAACTTTAAAACGGCGGTGCGCCCGCGCAACATACTCACCGCCCTAACCGGGCTGAGGCCGAGCTATGATTTATGACCCAAACTACACGGAGAAAATAATTCTACCCTACAATTTTATTTGGTTAAGTGTGATGTACAGTCGACAGCACATCAGGTTATCCACTTTTGTTGCAAACTAGCCCTTATTACAACTGTATAAGATACCGCAGTGTTTACCTCGACGTGCTATTGGCCGTACATACATGTGTGTTTGGTTTGTACTTTCATTTCTCCGAATTCAGTAATTTTGTACCAAATAATTAAATTAGACAGAGTAAACACTTATTTTAATATTAAACGAACGCTGACACTATCAATTACTTTCTCCGATAGAACACAGTCAAGAAATGTGCTAGGTCCTCCAGGCTATTTATTTTATTTGAGTTGTGTACCTACGCGTATGTTCGTGCCACGCGCCGCTCGCAACCCTGACACATTCAAGGCCACAAAAAAGGGAAAGCGTTACGCGTTAGAAAGAGAAAGGTATAGATAGGTAGATGAAACAACCTTGAATTAAAATCGTGCGAAGTGAATTGCACTTCATTGCGTTGCAGCGAAAGTTGTTTTTACTTTATCATTCTTAGCACAGTGATCCTTCTGTACGTAGTACTATTATATTTTCTGTGCCGCAGGTCCGCGACGCGCGCGCACACGACATACAAACGCGAATTTTTTTGCCAGACTGACTCGCGTCGCGCAGCTATCCGGTGGGGCGGGGGAGCGGCCGCGAGCGCGACACGTGTTGTTGGCAGGCAGGCAACACGGCGGCGATGGGCGGCGCGAATGACAATACCTACAAATACCGAGAGCTCCGCTCAGCAACACGTGGCACGGGGTGTTTTATTTTACTCTTTTTTCTACATGTTTAGAGGCGATTTTCTTGTAAACTAGCGTATATTTTTTTTTCGTACAAAATATGTATCTTTTATTTTTCTGAATCTGCCTTTAAAATATTATCACTTAAATCGAGTTAGCCTTTTATTTAAAGCTCTTTAATTTTCTATAACCTCTGCATAATCCAGAGTTATCCTTCTATCAAGCTGATCATACATTCTTGTGATGTAGCTTTAATTTAAATTCTGTTTATTATACTTTTTTTTGCTTTTCTATATGATAAACCTGGTTATAATAGGACGTATACGTATACGGAATCCTAGATATAAATACAGACTATTATTTATTTGGAGATTACAACTTGGAGACTTCAAAACCAAAATGCACTAAAAAGTATTAAATAAACTCTTGAACATTGAAAGGAAAGAAATCCATTTTAGGGAAACAATTTCTTTTTGGAGTCGGTGCTGCGACAGGTGGACTATCAGACGTAACAATACGTCAACATTAAGATTTTAGTATAACAACACTATAGGTGCCTTTAAAATTTGAGGATTTGCCTCGATTACACCAAGATCCCATCTTCAGATCCCAAATTGGCAACAATGGGACCAACTAGAAGGTACACCCTCTAAGTAGGCGAAAAAAATTTTCGAATCAGTCGAGTAATGACTGAGATATGAGGTAACAAACATACAAAAAAAAACAGTCGAATTGATAACCTCCTCTTTTTTTGAAGTCGGTTAAAAATGGGTGGACGGATATAACCATCTAACTACAAGATCAAGTCCTGAGAGTTCATTTATAAATGAAGACGATTCGCTGAAAATCTGCGCGTCCGGGAGGCAAGTGTCCGCCTCCGGGACTAGTGGGACGGTGACCGTGACGCCGTGTCGGTGTAACGGTTGTGGTGAAGTGGTGATAAAGTGGAACAATCCCTGGGGTAGGTTCTTTGGTGGGAAAAGATCCGTGACGATCGAATACAGTGGAGATCAATTCGGAGTGGTCGACACTTTTTTGAATGGAAACTATTGGGATTGGAATTTTGTAATCAATTACAAGAAATAATTTTATTAGTAACAAAAAAAACGGAAATCGTTAATAAATAGTTACATTTCGAAAGAAATAAGATGTTTTATTTTAAACACAAGTGTAATTAACTGTTAACCGGTATTTTATTATTATTTCACAAGGCCTAATTTTGATCTTATTCCTTAATCTAGATGGGATGAAATCATTTTTAAAACACTTCAAAAAGAAGGAGGTTGTCAATTAGACTGCACGGACGTAAAAAAAATACGGACGTAACATTACACTCAAAAAATGTGAAGCATGCAAGCTACTACAATTTCGTTTGTAGTACATGCTCTACACTCACACATACACACTAGGTCCGACAACCCGCTGCCATTTCGTCCTGAGTGTCAGCGCCGGTGACACGTAGTAATGCGTTCGTTGCGTCCACGATTTATTTATTTTGCAAAAATGCCGTCTTGTATTGTGAAATCATGTAAAAACTACATGAGTAAACGTAAAAAGTCACATGGAATCACCTATCATACATAAGTTATTACGATTCATGATATTTTTTTTAAATAATGTTTTTTAAACATTGACGAGAATTCCAGACGTAAAATGCAACAGTGTTGTCACTTTATTTACGGGGAAAATTCCCTAAAAATGGGGAAATCTATATATGCACTTTTATTGTATGCAACAAACTATGTGACTCTATAAAATCATATTTCGTCAGTTTTTGGGTGACGTTTTTCAAAAGTAAAATAAAAGATCCCATACTTCTAATATAAAAGTTATTTTACATCGTTTTCATAGGTTTCCTAAAGGCAAGTGAACAAAAAGTTGACACAACATAGAGGATTTTAGCGCGGCTTTATAAATTATAATAATAATATACGTCCTAAACATTATTATTTTAGCATGTGATACGTGATTTAAACGTGTTTTCGATTTTTAAGGGGTTTATTTTATAGAAAGTAGTAGTTCCCCTAACCGATTTCGGCTACGGTGGCCAGTTACAACGACTAACCGACTGGGCGGGACATATTATAGTGCACAAGTGTGTGCATGCGCAAACACAGGTGCACTCTCTATTCCTTTCACTCTCATAGCCCGATGTGACAGCAATCTGACACGACTGGAGAGAGTTCAGGCAGGACAACGGGTTTACGTCCTTTTCCAAGGTATCACGGGGTGCTGAATCACCGCCAACTTCCAAACTCCGGGCTACCCTAAGAATTTCTGAACAGAAAAACTCTGGTATATATTTTTGGCCTTACTCGGGGATCGAACCCGGGACCTCTGGCGCAGGTGTCGCTTTCAAGTGCGACCCTCTTAATGCTGCGCCACCGAGGCAGTTTATAGATAGTAATAGCCTAATCACTAATAATGTTATGTGTAAAAATACATTTCTTTATACGTAACATATGTTTTATTTTCTATCACAGAGGTCATAAAAAATATGTTTGGTAGGTCAACATAGGTTAACCGTTTATATTTCTGTTGAAAAATATATATGCCAATTACATGATTTAACTGGGGTCGATTGGTTCCACCAAACAGTAGGGAAATTGATGATTTATATAGCAACCCTCAAATCACTCACACAGCTTAAACGGGCGGCCATTATTATGCTTCACTCATGATTAGACGAGATTACGTCCGTATTTTTTTTACGTCCGTGTTAGACTGTATGTTATTTTTTGTTCATATGTTACTTCAAATCTCAGTCATTTGCGGACCGATTTAAATTTGGTTGGTCCCAGTGTAGCCAAGCTGGGATCTGATGATGGCATTTTGGTCCAATCACTCCTGTTTGAAGTCGGTCAAAAATCATATCAATAATTCAACTATTCGCCCCAATTGAATTGTTACAACACTATTGCACTATGTACGCTTGCAACATTAAAAGTTTGTTAAGTATTAAGATTGAAGCTGTCATTTTGGTATACAAATTTATACTAATATTATTATAAAGCTGAAGTGTTTGTTTGTTAGTTTGAACGCGCTAATTTTAGAAACTACTGGACCGATTAAAAAAATATTTTTGTGTGAATAGGAAGGTTTTAGGCTACAAAACATCACGCTGCGACAGGAGGGGAGGAAGCAAACTCAAAACGTGCGGACGAAGTCGCGGGGAACCGCAAGGCGGAATATAAAATTTCAGCCGTGTTTTGAATTATTTCTACTATTTCTTAATTTCCTAGTTTAATTAATCAATCACCATTAATCAATCATCGGTGGACCAAACAACACCTTAATAAATATAATTATGTTTATCTTATCTTTTTCTTTGTTATAACCGACATAAAAAAGGAGGATGTTTAGGTAAATTTAAATACGTCACCCAATTGTCAGCAATCATAGGTCCATGTGTCTACCTGTATTTTTTTTTAATCTGCCACTTCATAATTTATCAGTCTGATAAGTTTTATCTGACCATTGAAAAATCGGCCCTAAAAGTAATAAAAATATTGTTTACATTAATGGACTAGCGAAGGAAAATGGACTTTACAGACATGTGTACTCGTATCGCCACGTATAGTTATTCATAGCAATCGCTTGCAAGCACTATGCATCTAATGTAATACTGCAATGTTTAGGTCAAATGATTACATTTTTTCTTTTTAAATGGCTTATTTTCAGAGTGCATATCAGTAATCCGGTCATTATAGTTATATTATGTCATATTTTGTCATATAAGGTATTTTCCCACTGCACCGTAACATATGAGCGTGCTAGGAACGTGTCAGGCACGGAAAGCAACACAATACGCACTGAACGAATTGACAGCGTTCTGTCAGGCGGGAAGAAGTCCCGTCTGTCTAAGTCTAATAAACGGTCAAAGTCAAAGTCAAAAATAATTTATTCAATTTGGGACACAAAATGCCACTACTCATGAACGTCAATAATTAGTGTAATATCAATCAATTATGGCCCATATGGGGCTAAAACATGTCTCCTTATCTTTTGGGCCTTACTTGCGCTTCGAGACAAGACACAGACAATTTGGCAAGTGCTGAGAAGAAACGCCGGAACGAACTCAGTCACCACTTGCTGCCGCAAAAATGATACAAATCAAAATAAACAGGTAGGTACATCAGTTTGGTGCAGGCTGGACTGTCCATACATTCTCGCCATACAGATAGTCTTGAATTTTATAAATGTTTAGTGGGAAGGTGTCATAGTTTACAATACAAAGAAAAAATTTTTGCGTTCCCAGCACGGTCATGGTATGTGACCGTGTTCTGGGCAAAAACCTTCAATTTAAAAAAAAAAAAAAACATTGCATCTTTGCAATGGAGTTATGTAATATATTTAATAGCTGCATTATACATATACTTAACTATATTTTGTTTTATAATAAGTAAATTGAGTGAAGTGACGACCTCCGTGGTGTAGTGGCTAAGCACGATGGTTTCAAGGCGTCGCCGCTCTGAGGTCCCGGGTTCGATTCCCGGTCGGGTCAATATAGAAATCATAATTTTCTATATTGTCTTGGGTCTGAGTGTTGTGGTTCCACCGTTGTGTCTGATTTCCATAACACAAGTGCAATTAGCTACTTACTTTGAAATCAGAGCAATGTATGTGATTGGTGTCTATCATAAAAAAGGGCAATAATTGCCCCTCATGTCTGCAGTGCCCTTGCAGGGCGTCACTTGTACTGTCTGTTAATACCTTTTAACACTATAGCCAACTTGCGACTGGAAATAAATTAATCTGAATCTGAATCTGTACTTTTTAGGTGCGCTTTGAGGAGCCCGCAAGTTTCGCAATATACGGGATGGACGTCACCAGCCTCCGTAGACTGAATCAGCATTCAGCACGAGAGATAACCACAAGCATAACTATAGTTAAACTTGTCTTTGTTTTCGTCATTGCCTTCACACTTGCGTTTGAACGTGAAATGAAGCTCTTGAAAGATTTGATGACATAAATAGTGAAAGTTCTATTTTGGGCTTTACGAGGGTCAAACTGAAAGTTCTTAGAACTGGCCACTTATAAACAATATAATAAAAAAAATATTCTAAAATTTGAAAATAGAACTCTTTGCCAATATTACTGAGTATATATTTCATTCATTTGTCATTTGTTTTACGATTTGGCGGCAAATTGAAAATTGTCTGTGTCACGTCAACATGAATTTAACACGAGAAAATTTTCGTGCAATGATTTTTTATGACTTTCGATGTCATTTAAGTCAACAAGAAAGTTATGATAGACTACGATTGGCCTTTCACGATGAAGCCCTATATCGTGCGACTGTTTACAACTGGTTTAATGAGTTTAAACGTGGTCGCACTAATCTCACTGATGATGTACGTGAGGGACAGCCTTCTACGGCGACGACTGAAAATAACATCTGTGTTGTGCGGCGTATGATAGAGACTGACAAAAGAGTGACCTATCAGCAGATTCGGACAAGCTTAGGCATCGGTATGAGTCAAGTGCACAAAATCCTCCACGAACATTTAGCGGTCAGGAAGCTTTGCGCCCGGTGGATACCTCATAATTTGACTAAGGCTCAAAAACTCCATCGTGTGGATTGGTGCCGTAAAATGATTGAAAGATTTAACGGAGGTGACTCAAATGCTGTGTTCGACATACTAACAGGTGACGAAAGCTGGATTTACTGTTATGATCCTGAAACCAAAAGACAATCTGCTCAGTGGGTGTTTCCTTTCGAGGAGTTGCCAACTAAAGTGAAGAGAGATCGAAGTGCGGGAAAAAAATGGTGGCCTCGTTCTTTGGAAGGATAGGTCATTTCGCAACAATTGTGTTATAGGATCAAAAAACAGTTTCTGCAGAATGGTACACTACCAATTGTTTGCCACTTGTCTTGGAAAAAGTTCGAGAGAAACGACCTCGCAGTAGGATCCTCCTTCACCACGACAACGCCTCGTCGCACACCGCCAAGCGAACGATCGTCTATTTGGCGACATCAAACGTTGAATTACTGGGTCACCCGCCGTATAGCCCCGACCTCGCGCCTTGTGATTTTTATTTATTTCCAAAAATTAAAGAAAAACTTAAAGGCAAGCGGTTTATGAATGCTGAAGAAGCGGTGGCTGCGTATCGCGATGCCATTGAAGAGACCCCTAAGGACGAGTAGGCAAAGTGCTTTTCCCAGTGGTTCCATCGCATGCAGCGGTTTATTGACGTCAATGGACAATATTTTGAAAAGATATAATAAAACTAATAACTGGCTAATGTAATCAGTTTTTGATTTTCTAAGAACTTTCAGTTTGACCCTCGTACTGTTAAATTTTAGTGACAAATGTTTTGGTGATCGCAAAAAGATAGTTCCTATTTGTTTGAAAGTGTCTCGATGGTCTTGTTTGTTGCCGAAATGTTTGAAGCTTTGGTGATAGGCTTGATTTTGGTGACACACTTGGCAAAGGAAAATTAGCACTATGTGACAATTGGCTACCTACTTACTTTAAGTGACAAGGTTCATTTTGCCTTGATTTCTAAAAGTGATTAATGGATTTAAATTTATAAGTTATTTTCACTTAATAAATACACGCACAACATTTTAAATCCTTAACGCTAGTGTGAATGCAATATAAATAAAAAATATATTAAAAAAAGTGTAAAATTAACAAAAATTTGAGAAAAAAATGTGCGTGTCAAAAAGCCACATTGCGTGAAGTATTGTAATAAAAATATATTTTTTAATTCAATAGTTTTATTTTTTAGTTTGCCTTCCTTGAGCCATAAATTATTTATCGACTCTCCTTCATAAATACCGAAAAATTTTAATGACAGAAAAATCAAAAGTTACAAACAAAGTGTTGGTTAACCACTACTAAAAAAAATAACACTTCCACATTGTATTAACACTTTATTACCGTTTATAATTTATCTTAAAAATCCTCTGGAAATACTGTCCGTGCAGATGTGTGTCAACAACACCGAATTTGTCTGCATTGTATTTAATTTTCACGTAATCTTTACCACCGAACAGCACACCCCACGCGTAATTCCAACTTATAATCACGTCCCCACAATTATTGCAGCGACACGGTGTCACGGTCACCGTCCTACTTGTTCCCGTAGCGGATCCTTGTTTCCTAGAAGAACAGAATGTTATCGAATCGTCTTCATTTATAAATAAATTCTCAGGGCTATCTGTTTTCGAAAGATCGTCGATCGAATAATACTAATAAATTGATGAGGAAAATTACGAACGACATGGCTGGAGATTACAGGACTGAAGCATTGAATTTGCAAGTCGAAGTGATATGGTTTCTGTATCAACAAGCGTTTATATATTACTATGGAATCTTATCTGGGCTTCTGTGTACTGTCACCGTCAAATATTTTGTAGCAGTAAAGGTGACCCAATACTTCTGAACAGTTAAAATGTCAAGTTCCATATTATGATGTATGAAATAACTGTTGAAGTCTGAACATTTAGTAGGTACTTCATTAATATCCGAGCAGATTATAGTCAATAACTGCTCATATATATGAATGAAGTAATAATGTTCAGATGAGTATTAATTGTAACTTGTGATGTCTGCAACTTATTGACATTTTACTGTTCAAAAGTATTTGGTCACCAATTAGCCAAAGGACGTCCAATGCTGAACGGTCGTCTCTTCATCTTGTCGATGGATGTGGAGGGGGAGGGGACGTTGCACCTCATGACTGTTTTTTAAGAAGCTGCCAATTACCTATCATAAGTTCTGTCATTATAATTACTGAACTTCCAAGCGTTGAGGAGTTCCATCAGTTCAGCTCCATAAGATGTTGTCTATCAGACGTAACAACATTAAGATTCTAGTAAAAAAACACTTATGTGCCTTTCAAATTTGAGGGTTTCCCTCAATCACACCAAGATCCCATCATCAGATACCAATAGGTAACTCTTACCTCTAGGTAGAGGTAGGCGAAGGCAAGACGAGATTTTTTTTTCGAATCGGTTGACAAATATCTAAGATATAAGGTAACAAAGATACAAAAAAACATACAGTCGAATTGTTAACCTCCTCCTTACAGTCGAATTTTTGACCTCCTCCTTTTTTTAAGTCGGTTTACAAGCAGTCCCCTGCAACATCGTCCGTGGCCGGCTGCAGTTCCTGAGATAAGCGCTTTTTAACAAACAAGCAATCAACGTAGTTGCGGTACATATTTGCAACACAAAATAAGGTCAATTTATTTATATCATATAGACTGCAAACACCCACACAAAAACACGCTTGCAAACATGTCTTACCATCGCTACAGCAAAAACAACTTTTGGATTTCCATAATAACAAGATAAGAACCACAAACATGAAATACTTAATAGGTACTTAATGAAAATCCCTTAGCTAAGATAAGGTTATTGTATTGTTATTTCCCTAACCATGGATATAAGAAACCCCAGGAAAATTAAATCTAGGGACGTAAACATAGAGATTAATTTGTAATATCAATAACAATATAATTAATATTCCGCCACTGATTACTCTGCATTACCAGGTGGTTGACTGGTAGAGAATGTCATTAGGCATTAAGTCCGCCAATTGTACAACCTACAGTGCAATAAAGTTTGAATAAATAAATAAATAAACAATAATGATAATTAGTCAAAGGTGGACTTAATATTTATTCGACACATTCATACCACAAAAAAATACTTTTAGATTAACAAATCTTCTAAAAATAAAACACTTTCTGCCTCATATTTATCACGCTATCACTAAAAGGTATAAACGTTTTTCAGTAACAAAATATGTATGAAAAAAATTGAAATGTTCTTCCTTTGTAAAATGATAAAATAATAGTTATGTACTCTGGCACATGGTGATTTATTTCACTTTTTGATACAGAGTTTCCAATTTCTTACTTAATTTTAGATGTGGCTTTGAAAAAAAAAATATACGCGGATGATTTTGTTTAGGACAACGTTGCAGGTCACCACTCAAAACTTGGTATACACTTTCGTTTCTTTATATTTATTCTTAATACATAATTTGAATAAAAACAAACACTATTTTTTATAACTAATCACATATCTTTTACTCCAAGACAAACGTCCATCAGATACTATAACACCAAATTTTGCTTTATTGTATTCCGCTTTTACATAATAATCACCCCCGAAAAATACTCCCCATGACCGATTCCAACTTATAATCACGTCTCCACAATTGTTGCATCGACACGGTGTCACGGTCACCTTCCCACTAGTTCCTGACGGAGAGCCTTCTCTTCCAGTCGCGCAGAATGTTATTGAATCATCTTCGTTTATAAATAAATTTTCAGGGCTTGACGCTGATGATAGATCATAGTAGCTCTTCACCCATTTTCCCCAGGATAATTCGGCTGATTTGACCCTCAAACAGGTATCTGGTGAGGCTTGAACTGTCCCACAGAAACGCAATACTTCAACTGATAGAACTGAGTTGAAAAAGATCAGTAAATGGGCAAAAATAAGCACGAGCGACATGGTTGGTGTCTACTAAATAACTGAAGCGTTTGCGGAAAGCTCAATCTATAATTAATATTATAAAGCTGTAGAGTTTGGTGTTTATTTGTTTGCACGCGCTAATCTCAGAAACTACTAGACCGATTTGATCATTTATTTTTGTGTTGGATAGCTTACTTATCGAGGAAGGCAATGAAACATCACGATACGACTTATAAGAGCAGAGCAACGATAAAAAATGTTGCAAAAACGGAGAAACATATTCCTTTTTGAGAACTTTCGTTGGTTACGCAGCGTAAACCGTTTAAGATATCAAAAACATGTATGACGGGATTATGTCGCTTTAAAAGTTCTGCAATAAAGTCCGATCACAGCATATGTCTTTCTTTGTGTAAAGCAATTGTATTCATTAGATAGTTCCAAACGTACTGAATGATCTGTCAAACGCTTTGTTTTTTGCCGTTTTACAGATCATACCGTACAATTTGAACTGTCAAATGAATACGATTTCTAAACACAATTCTACCTATGGTTTACTTACTACAAACTTTTTTTCATGTACATAAATTTGACGAGATTTGATGTTGAATATGTACTGTTTTTAAAGATGTTTCAATGCACACGGTATTCAAAGGAATGAAAAAAATGAATCTTGAAAAAGTCAAGAAGTCACTATTATGTGATAGTCTGTGACGATAACGTAATAAACCAAGTATCTGTAGGTAAACATCGGGAGTAGCCGTTCGTTAAAGGTTATCCGACGCTTTTTGACCTTTCTCCGGATAAAGTTTTATTTCAAGGGTCACTATTTATAGTGCGCCAAACATAATTCGATAGGCTTGAAATAACTCCAGGAGTTTGAAGCAAAATGCATATTTTTGCGTAAAATGTATAATAATGAACATAAAAATGTTAACACATACCCATAGACTCTTGGACAGGTCAAATAAAATGCACGCTTTGTATCAAATATTTAATAACACATTTAAAACTTTTGAGTGTGTAACTAAGGTTACTTTTTATGATTAATTATAAAATTCCTATTCCAATACATTCCATTCAGAAGAGTGTCTACAATACCGAATTGTTCTTCACTGTATTCAATTTTCACGTAGTCATCACCGTCGAACAGTGCACCCCACGCGTTATTCCATTTTATCACCACTTCACCACAACCGTTACTCCGACACGGTGTCACGGTCACCGTCCCACTAGTTCCAGACGCGGGTCCTTGTCTCCCAGACACGCAGAATGTTAACGAATCATCTTCATTTATAAAAGCATTCTCTGGGCTTGATGTCTTGCTTAAATCATAGTAACCATTGACCCACTTTCCCTAGTCTAGTACAGCCGATTTGATCCTCAAACAGGTGCCAATTTATACTACGGATGGCCAGTCTCAACGACTAGCCGACTGCGCGGAGCATATTTGGTGCACAAGTGTGTGCGCAAACACAGATGCACTCTCTATTCCTTTCACTCTCATAGCCTGATGGAACAGCGATCTAACACGACAGGAAAGATGACCAACGGCTTTACGTGCTATCAAAGTCAAAAGTCAAAAATAATTTATTCAATTTAGGACACAAAATGCCACTTATGAACGTCAATAATTAGTGTAATATCAATCAATTTTTGCCCGTATGGGGCTAGAACATGTCTTTTTATCTTTTGGGCCCTACTAGCGCTTCGAGACAAAACACAGACAATTTGGCAAGTGCTGAGAAGAAACACCGGAACAAACTCAGTCACCACTAGCTGCCTCAAATATGATACAAATCAAAATAAACAGGTAGGTATATCAGTTTGGTGCAGGTTGGACTGTCTATACATTCTCGTCATTAAGATAGTCTTTAATTTTATAATACCCTTCGAGATTAGGGTAGTTTTGACATGTAACTTATATTTATGAATAGGTTGTTCGATGACATTATTAGGTATATTGTTGAAAAATTTGACACAATTTCCCAGGAATGAATTCATTGTTTTGGCTAACCTGAATTTTGGAATGACAACTTTGTTTTTATTTCGTGTGTTATACGAAAGTATGTAAAGGCTTTAAAGCATTATGTCCGCCATTTGTACTTCATTTTGTTTGTGCAATAAAGAATATATAAATATAAATAAACAAATGTATGTCACTTTTTTTCATGAAAAAATCTAAATTTTTGCGTACATACATGATATTATAAAATAAGTATTGAGAAGCGACAGTGAGGATGTTAATTTCCTTAAAGAATTCTCTCAGGGATTCGCGGGGACTAAGTTTGTAAATGGCACGAATGGCTCTTTTCTGTAAAATAAAGATGGTATCGATGTCCGCAGCAGAACCCCACAAGAGAAGACCATACATTATACTATGAAAGTAACTAAAATACACAAGCCTTGCTGTTTTAACATCAGTCAAATGTGTAATTTTTCTAACCGCAAAGGCAGCTGAAGCGAGTCTCCCAGCCAGAGCGTCAACATGTGGTCCCCACTGCAATTTCGAATCCAATGTAATTCCCAGAAAAACAGTGCAGTTTGATAAATCTAATTTTTCACCGTTGAGTAGAATTTAGTTAGTTATTGCTAGTGAACCAATTTAATACCTTAGAGAGAGCTCTGCTAACATTGTTAAATGATTCTTCGCCTCTTCTTGATTTGAAGATTAAAGATGTATCACCAGCAAACAGAACTATCTCACAGGAGTCCTTTGAATAAAAAGGAAGGTCATTAATATAGATCACAAACAGCAAAGGTCCCAATATTGAGCCCTGGGGCACTCCCATTTGAAGCAGGGCACCTGAGGAGTTAATGCCATTAACATTTACTGTTTGTAGTAAGTCTGTTTGTAAGTACAGGGGCGAAACACCGCCAACTTCCAAACTCCGGGCTACCCAGAATATTTCTGATCAGAAAAACCCAGGTACATATTTTATTCCCGACCCGTTGATTGAACCCGGTACCTCTGGTGCAGCCGTCGCTTCATAGTGAGACCTTCTTACCGCTGCGCCACCGAGGCACGAAAATAAATTTGAATTTCGGATATGAAAACGTTTGTATGATTAATGACAGGTGACATCGATTAATGGAACATAAAATTTGTTCATGTTGTCAGTTCCATACGCCAGTAATAGAAGAGCAATGATTTGAAGATGTACCGTTACCATGAGTTTACTCGCTAGCGACGACGTAACTTTTTGTATGGAAAATTTTAGTTCTGTCAGTGACCGCTAGAGGCGCTGTGCGATTTTCCATAGACTTTTTACGTCGTCGCTAGGGATTAAAACCGCCGTTAACTCACGGTAATTGGTAACACTGGATATTTTTAAGTAGCGGGGACCTTTTTGGCACACTTGAGCTTTTTTTTGTTTTATGTTTTTTTTTCTAATGGTAATGTTATTTATATATATGTTTGTCGAATAAATAATAATTATGTTGTTATTAAAATTCAACAACCATTTACAGTTTAACAAGTAACAGAAAATGGAATAAGTATACATTTTAATAAACTGTCAATAAGAAGAAAATATGATGTATGTGATGTTGTCAAATTGTATAATAAGAAGAAAAAGAAAGAACATACAAAAAGAAAGACAAATGAAAATCATCTCTAAAAGCATAATTACAGAAGATTAATAAGAAATTAGATAAGGTCAAATGATACAATTATCAATACGAAAACCGAAAACCTTTATTTGAATGACATGAGTTCAATCTGTCATTTTAAATGTCGAGGTTAATTAATAGTAACAGACATAAGTCTAGAATTAGGCCTAAGGTTCTATTTTTGAAATTACACTTATTACATTGCGTTGACGCATGAGACCTACATTACGGTCTTATTAAATACACAATGAAATATTACTTTTTGTTGACGATCATAAATTGCTCTATTCTGCAAAGAAATAGAAAGGGTTAGGACCCCTTATTTTTGAACCACTCGTTTCGATATGGCGTGTGATTTTCATGGAAAAGTGATTGATTTTCAATGTAAAACAGTTGCAATAGACACAGGAATGTTTGAAAGAAAGCTCAATACCTTAAATACACGTTCCAATGTCTTGCATGATTTTCAAAATCACTCGAAATATTAACACAAGCGAATCAAAAACAGTTCTAGGTTGTACAACTGATTAGCTCAAAAATCAGTTGAAATTTCGACGCAAGTGATTCAAAAATATAGTTGAATTTAATTTATAAGCTGTGAATGTCGTAACTCTTCTCATAAAGGTCACCTCGCTCAACAATTGTGAACTGGTCTTGACTATAATCAGCTGTCGCGTAGTAAGACCCGCCGAACAGAGTAGTCCAGGGCTTGCTCCATCTTATAGTTATGATCCTATCCTGGCGGCCGCACTGCTGCATTGATACAGAGCCCAAAATACCCGTGGCAGACCCTTGTCTTCCAGAGGAACAGAACCGGAACGAACCTGTGTATGTAAGGAATACTTTACTGAAGACCATATCAAAATAGGTTCAGTCAAACGCGAGATAATCGCGGAAAATCATACATGCAATACAAATGAACAGGTCGAACTGGGACCTCCTTTTTTTGAAGGCGGTTACAACTAGTATGTAAAAAGTAATTTTTGTTTCGTCATTTTTAACAGATTTAAAAAAGGAGGTTTTTAATTCGACCCGTTTGTATGTGATATCGTCAGAATTTGATTGGGGCTATTGATTAAGGCTTCGAAGCACGAAAGTAAAATTTCGTGAGTGTATACAACGTGTAATATTAAATACGCAGAACCTTTAGACTTCCCAAATGATTCTTAATTCAATTGACCTATTTTTGAAAAAAAGAAAAAAGAAAGAAGTTTTATGTGGTGTTATAGTTTTACTGGCACTTGTTCCTGATCATTTCTTGCTCTGTGGACGACGCTCTGTCGAAAGAGGAGTCGGTAGGTATTCACCGGGCCGCCGCGCTGCGCCACGTTGACATAATTATTATTACTATCTACGCCCATAAAAAACTTCTTTTTCTTAGCGTGTCGATGGAAGACGAGAAATTACATCGTAGCAGCCCTAAATTCAGCTATTTGTATTGCGGATCGACTGCAGTTCATTAAATCCACTGGCGTGCAGGTGTTGGGGCACGCCGGGCACGATGTTAAAAGTGTACCATAGATTGCACTGCACCGGAAACACATTCCACATCGGAGCTTGCCGAAAATCCCCACCTGGCCATGCTCTCTTTACTTCGGCCAACCTGAGTCCGAAGCCTGTTTAAAGAACTAACCATTGCTTGTTGACGTATTTTGGCGGGTTTGCGCACGTGTCGGCTTGTCTTATTAATAAATAGACAGGGCAACATTTTATTGAAGATTTTTTGAAAAATGTGACCCATATTAAAAAAGTGGTTCATTTGATTCTGTTCGTGATTCAAACCAACCTATTTTTAGGTTTTGCGCATTGTATGTTACACGTTGAAACTATTTGCAACACACAATTTTTCTACAACCAGTTGATGTAACTGACGTTAGGAGGATAATAGGGGCTCTCAATAATACAAAATCGGAAGGTTATGATCACGTATGTACCCAAGTAGTAAAAGGCTGTAGGGATGAAATTGGCCCAGTATTAACTTTCCTGGTCAATTTGTCGCTAGAATCAGGGACATTCCCAAATGCGTTAAAGACCTCTACACAAAAAAGAAAATAAATCGGAAATCATCAATTACCGTCCCATAGCTTTAATTTCAATTTTTTCCAAAATATTTGAAAAAGTTATGCATGAGAAGATGACCTCCTTCTTTAAGAAATACGACATAATAAATCGGAACCAACATGGTTTTCAAAAATCTAAGTCTCCAGTACATGCAGCTTTTAATTTAGTTAATGAAATCTTACAGAGTGTAAACCAACTTAATTATATATACCACTGCGATGTTTCTGGATATGACAAAAGCATTTGACCTTGTCTCACACAAACTTTTGCTAAGTAAACTTGAGAGCAACGGGATTAGAGGTCCCGCGCTAGGCTGGCTAAAGTCATATCTAGAGAATAGACAGCAATGTGTTGAGATTACACAGGTTGATGAGAGCGGATCAGATGTGGTATACAGATCTGATTTTCGACAAAATGACCTTGGCGTACCGCAGGGTAGTATCCTGGGTCCATTGCTGTTTTTGGTTTACATAAACGACTTGCCAGATACACTTGATCATGAGACGACGCTATTTGCTGATGATGTTTCGATAATTGTTACGACAAATAAAAAATATAGTTTCGAACAAAATAAAAATGACATTAAGATGACTCTCATTAAAATAATAAATTGGTTGAACAAAAATAATCTACAAATAAATTTAAGTAAAACTAGCCTAGGTACTAAACTTTAATAATTTTAAAAGTAGTGTAATATACATTGACTTAAATAACGAAATATCACATAATGCAAACAAAGTGACTTTCTTAGAATTAATCATGAATTCTAAATTAGATTGGAAAGAACAGACAGAAATAGTATGCGATAAGGTAAATAGGTTTGCATTTGCACTATACAGGCTTACAAAAGTCGCAAATAAAAGGACTGCCGTCACTGCGTACTTTGCATATGTGGAGTCTTTACTGAGATATGGGCTCATAATCTGGGGAAATGGCACCAATATTAAAAAGGTATTCATTGCTCAGAAAAGATGTGTACGCACCTTATGAGGCATGCCGGCGGACGTATCGTGCTTGCCATATTTTAGAAGCCTTAATATACTGCCATTACCATGTCTGTATATACTCGAAATAGCAAAATTTGTTAAACAAAATTATTACCTATGTCTACAGCTGCATCAAACTACAGAGAGAAATCTCAGAAACCGTAACCGACTTATACTCGACACAGTCCCTAAAACAAAGCGTTTCTTAAAAAAATGTCCTGCTATGTGCACGGCTATTTATAATGAAATTCCAGACGACATTAAACAACTGCCAATCCTTAAGTTCAACAAATCTTTGCGTCGATGGCTTTTGGAGAAAACCTTTTATTCGGTAAAAGACTTTCTAGACAACAAAATATAAACTCGTTTAGAAAATATAATCGATACATATTAATCAGACGTAAGTTTATTTTTAATGCTGTATAATAACATATTTTCATCATAATGTAATTCCATAATGTATTTCAAAATGTATTTATTAATATGAAATAATAATATTATAGTTATCATTTGCATGCTATTATATATGGCTAAATAGGTGCACTATGTTTCTGTACAATGACCATCAACATTTATTTGTAACCACCCTATTTAAGAGCAAATAAAGTATTTGAGTTTGAGTTGTATATGATTGTAAATTAATAGTAAAGAAGTTGTGTTGCGATGATTCTTTTTTGGTTCAAGGTATATTCCATCTTTGGGTAGGTAAAGTGTAAGTTTAATTAAAATTAGTTCTGTTGTTTCAGAGCTATGTAAAATAACTAAGAACCACGAAAAAAATATAAAATCCGCCAGCAAAAAATCACTAAGAGACGATTTAACTAAACAGTTACATAAGGCTTATCCGGCTGATTAAGTAAAAGACATTAATGATTGCTAACAAATAGGTGAAGTTTTCAAATTAGGCGTTTTGTATTATTATATTCGACGATTATTCCTTATCGTAAAATCGACGATAAAAAGTTTAAAATAACGCGTATTTCTTCTATCCATTTATTTCCAAATGTCTACGAATCTTTTGTTCTGCTTTTTCCAACGGGTCCATGACGAAAGATTAGTTACATTTTTGATGCTCATACATAAGTTCCAATTATGTCCGAGAGATCATATCTAAAGTACAGTCAGAAACACCATGGCTTGCAAGAAAGTAAATAATAAATCTACTTGGTACGTCGTGACTTAAAAAAAAAGAGTGCTTGTAATAAAATATATTTTTAAATATTTATTCGATTTAACACATACAAATCACCCCGATATCTCATTGCCACGACACTCTCAAATAGATAACCATAATCGAAGCTTAGTTTAAAAAAGCTGGCCGAAAAGAGTATTTTTTGAAAATCTATAGTTCTTTTTATGTGTCTATTATTTATCAACATTTAATTTTAGTGTGATTTTACTAATATTGTGTTTTTTTTAATGTTCGTGACGGTTTTCGCAAAAGACTGAAATAATTGTCTGTGTTTTTACTGAATCTGAGATTTTATTATGAATAAGTCTATTGTTCGTAGCCTAAGAGTGAGATGATCAAACTGTGATATTAATCTGAAACCGAGATTTTATATTCATGATTTAGTTTATTTAAGGCTTAAGCCAATGATTGAAATCATTGACTGTGATTATCCTGAAATTATGTTTTCTATTACAATGTTGATGTCTATCTAAGTGTAAGAGTAAGTGGATTTATTGTCTTCTAAAAATGTAATTTTTAAATATATTTAGTTTTAGATACTAAATTTGGTTAAACCTATATACTATGTTTATATAAAATAGTAAACAGTTTAAATTTATTTAATTCATAGTATTTTGTTTCATAAACAAGCTTATATTGCTGTCTGTACGAAAATTCTCATGGATCTAAAAGAAATTTAAAAAAAATCTTTATTTGAGATTTCATGGACCCGTTGGTAACTAAAATATCAACATCACTTATTTGAGGACAAAACACTCATGGACCTTTGGGCATAAGCCCCTTCTATTTAGCGTAGACTTGAGTGAGTTTTTGAGGGTGATTTATTTTTTGAAAATATCATCAATAAATATAGTGTTATCTTACCACCACCACTGATCACGGTTCCGATGTACGGGCTATTCGTTTCTTGCTGGTAATTGTAGTTTTTTGTCCACTTCCCCCATTCTAGATACGTCGACGTGATCACCAAACACGTGGTCGGCGAGGGTCGGATTGTAGCACAGAATTGAAGGTTCTCATTGCAGAGTACCGGAGTTAAACTTTCGATGATTAGGAGTAAGACGCGAGCCATCTTTGGACACAACTAATTCTTATTCCAACTCCAAAAAGAATGTGATGATCTAAAGAAATGAGTAGTCTTTTAAAGAGTCATTTGTTATTGATAAAAGGGTCAAGACGACCGTTAGATCTGATAGGAATTCGCTGTTGTGGATTTTCCATACTAACTTTTTAGATGATAACAATGTTATTTGCTTCAGATAAGAAAGAAGCCCATCTGTTCTAAAGTAATTCAAAGTGGAATCTTCAAACGTTTGTGCAGATGAGGTCTTTCGCGCTTAATTACTTTGCAATAAAAATCGCTCGCTCACATGACATAAAAACAGGCGTCACTTCAACTGATGACGTAAGGTCAAAGCAGTTTCGGTGGTGAGGCAGCAGCGAGCTCTATAGTACCTACTAATCCTACCTATTATATACCCTACTACATATTATATATCCTACCAATTAAGGTTGTAGAGTACATCCGAATCAAGACCAAATACTAACTGACGGTAGAACGGTTGGAATCTCGACGTAATACGAATTTCAATTCGTTTGTGGTGAGGGTTCCGACCGAACAGCTGTCGACCTTCATGAAAGCAGAATTTTGGCCGAAGGGTGTTTTGTTTCGTCGGTTTCGCGGACGGTTACCGGACACCAAGATGCGCAATATTATGCCAGCAAAATTGTGTTTCATTTGTTTTTTTATTTTTTAAATATTATTATTATGGTTATTAGTCTTTATGGTATCTATTGTATGGACCTTTGTTTCCTGAAATAAATGATTAAATTAAATTAAATTAAACCTAGTTAATTCTGTTAACTTTCATAAGTTTCAGTATTTTTTATTTATTTGCGAAACCAGTTTTAGATATATTTAATGGGATTTTAAAAAGAAAACTTGTAAACACTTATTACAAAGAAAACCAAGTTATTCGACTGAATATTTATTTATTTATTTAAATTTTCATGCGTAAAATATAAAATTGTACATAGTGCGAACTTAATGCCAAAAGCATTCTCTACCAGTCAACCATAGGTTAGAACAGAGAAAAATATATATAGACGGTGCAAGTAAAGTTATAGAGGCAAGAAAAGACAAGAAATTTATGATAATAAATAATCAACTTATAAGTAACCTTAGTTTAGTTCTTACAAAATGCAGTTTTCTTTTTTTATCACTCCTTCATTAAAATTATACCAATGTTCATTGAAAAATCGGTCATGAATCTATTAATATCATACGCCATCATCACGCAAGTGATTTGAAAATAGGAGCTTAGGTCGTTGGAACACTAACAAATTACATCGTAACAACTTATGGAAAACACATCTTAGTTTTGGTTAATTGGTCTAATAAATATATGTTGCATCGACACAAACAAACTCTTCAGCTTTAAGTATACTATTAAAAAGTTCACACTTACAAGATGCACTATCATATATTTAACGAAGAAACAGATATTAAATTTGACACTATTAATATTTAATAATTTTAATATTGGGCACACATCTTACCTAATATTATAAAGCTGAAGAGTTACAGGAACTAATTTGAAAAAAAAAAATGTTTCGGATAGCTTATTTATCGAGAAAGACTTTAGGTTACAAAACATCACGCTGCGACGGGAGAGGAACGCGTGGCCGCAGTCGCGGGGAAAGCTAGTGTACTATAAACAATTAGAATAAATGGCGGGCCGCTCTTTCGCAGATGGCTCTATTTATATTTTAGTTCAATTGACACTATTTCAGGATTTTGCATGGATTTTATATTCCTTATTTTCAGCATCATAAGCCCCACTCTCAGCGATATCGAACTGATCTCTTCTATAATCCGTTGACGCGTAGATTTCTTCTCCGAAGAACCGTGTGTAAGGTCTGTTCCAGCTGATGGTGATCCTCTTATTTTGGTGACCACAGGACCTCAAGAAGACGCGACCGTTAGTCCCCGAAGCTGCCCCTTTCCGCCCTGACGAACAGAATTTGTATGAGCTTCCACCGTTGATCATGAACCCAACATATGGACCTGTTGAATCCTGCTGGTCGTTATAATCTTTAGTCCATTTGCCCCAGTCCAGATGGGATTCTATTACCTCCAAGCAAGTGTTAGGTGAAGTATTAATTAGACCGCAAAACTGAATATTCTCACTGCATAGAACTGGTGTCAGACTTGCAATGATGAGGAGGAACACGCGAGCCATTTTTACCCGACTGCAGCAAAGCAAAAATGAGGGTTATGATTTTGACTGGTATGTCTGAACAAGACTGTTATGTCCGACTATAAACGACTGTTTGATCCAACAGGAATGTTATGGGGTTTAAATACACATTTGCACGTGATAAGTGGTCACGGTTTCATTTGATCAGCTGTTTTCCTCTATTTCAAGGATTTTCCATGCAATTGTTTTGTATAAGACTTTTGCAGCTAATTCGAGATAAGTACAGGTAATAAAAAAACTGGAGGAACAAAAACTCATTGGAGTCGGTGCATGATCTCAAGCTTACGTGACTGTACGTACTCCAGCACATCAGACTATATATTTTTGTTGAAAGATACTCCTTATTACAACTGCTTAAGATAACGCAGTGTTTATCTAGTCCGTACATCAATAGTCCACGCAGATCAAGCACCGACTCCGATTTTGGAGGGTTACCCAAGATCCCACCATCAGATTCTCGACTTGGCAAATGGGACTACCTAGAAGGTGTAAGCTCTAGGCAGGCGAAAAAACTCTAATCAGTCCATAAATGATTGTGATATGAGGTAACAACACCACAGAAAAAACATACAGTCGAATTGATAATCTCCTCCTTTTTTGAAGTTGGTTAAAAATCTAGCACGCTACACATCTCAAGTTTCCTCGTACTATCAATCAGTTAATTAAGTAATTCAACATTTAAAATGTTTTTTGTTAGTGCGGAACTGCTTCCGAGTAATAAAAAACTAATATAAGATAACCCCAGTGACTTTTGCTATCATAAAAACATTATCCGAAATAATAAAATCGATTGCATAAGTCTTAGTAACAAAATAAATTACAATATCCCCAGGCGCGCTGTGCTCAGAAGTACACGCAGACATAGGACTTTTCATGTTAGCGTCTGTAAAACCAATGCAGGCAAGCGAGCCCCATTAAATAGAATGCTTTCCGATTTCAACGGGCGGTTTAATGAACTTGATTTTTCCCAGACTCCTTCTAAATTTAAAAAACTTGTTCTAGATATTCTGAAGGCCTAGCACAAATATGTATACCTCTTGTTTATTTTTACATGCCTATCTAAATATAAGGTTACCTCGTTTTAAGTGATAATATTTTAACAGAGCATCAAACAATAACATAGAAAGAGGACCCAATAATTATTTTTTTTGAAAACTGGCCCGTTTACGTTTTTATTTTTCCTAACAAAAAAAATATTATTTTTTAAGAGCACCCTGTTCCGCGACATCGCCATTCGTCTCTTACATAAGTACCTACTACATTGAGCGAAAACTAGACAGACGTATGGGCCTGAGTGTGACGGAAGATGGACTATCAAAGCGAGAACGAGACAGACGCGTGGGCGTGAGCGTGACAGAAGATGCCTATCTCATTCATGCGGCGTGCCGATGCGCGGTACTCGGGCGGTAGGGGTAGGGGGGCGCCGCTGCGCGCCTATTTATTTGGTCCTACATCATAATAATAATAAAGGTAACTACCTACTGCATTCGATTACCTATTATTACGAAACTCTAATATGAAAAAAACATTATCAACGTGTATCAGTACCTAATAAATCAAACGGATAGATCAGTTAGATAAACGCTAAACAAACAAAACAGCTGGGTATGAAAACAAAGACAAAAACTTAAGAAGGTATGTGCCCATTTATCTGAGGCCTAAAACAGCTGGGTAGGTATGATTCTCTGAAACAGAAACTCAACTTAGGTGGGTATGTGTTCATTAATTGTAGGCCTAAAACCCTAACAGCTGGGTATGTATGATAAACTAAGACAGAAACTCAACTTAGGTACCTATGTGTTTATCGCAGGCTTAAAACATGAATAGCTGGGCAGGTATGATAAACTAAAACTACCTAATTGTGTTGTGTTCCTTCTGTTTATTTAATAATAATAAGGAGACAAAGCTTATGTGAAAGTAATCTTCCTAATTGAGTTGTGTTACCTCTGTTTATTTAATAATAATAAGACAAATCTTATGTGAAAGTAAACTTTAAAAAGAATACCTATTCAAATTTTCAATCTTACTAAATTTAACTAAGACAGATGTTGTAGTTACCTACCTACCTACCTAATGAGTACCTCTTGATTCCTTTTAATTCAGTAGATGGATATGCACTTAAAATTGCGTGAGTAAATTTATCACAGTTTTGTTTTAAATTTCGTTTATTAGGTACCGTAAATTAACATAACACATAAAACGCGAACACATCTTTGAAAAATACGTACATTTTTATTATTTTTTACTTTTAATTATCACACTTGCTCAGTTTTTGTACAGATATGTGGATACAAGTCTTATTTCACAATAAAATAAATTAAAACTAGGATTTCTGCATTGGTTTACAAATACGTTTTCTTTATTAGCAGCGATAAGTTAACATTTGAAAACAATGACGTCAAAGATTTGCAGTAAAACAGGTTAATATTTTTACGGTAACATCTTATTTTACAATTGCCAATTGAGGCGATACCTCCTAACCTTATTATTATGCAAACTGGGCCTCTATTTTTGAATCACTCGCTTGAATATGGCGTGTGAGTTTTGTTTGAAAACAAATTAAAAATCAATAAAAATCACGCAAAATTTTGGCGTTGGTACTCACAAAATTCATTAATCATTTTTGCAAATCACTTCCACGTGAGATTAAACTAATTTTCATAGGAAAATCGGAGATTAAACAATGAATATCACACGCCATCTTGACGCGAGTGATTCAAAAATAAGGGCCCTGAAGCGAGCACGAGACAATCTAGCTATCACGATCACGAGCACTGCTTTTTTTTTCACTAGCCATCACGGCATTCACTGTTCATTCACACACGTATGCACTGAACCTTTGCTGGAATTGGTGGCGAATAACTGCAGCATTGTGTCGTGCATGCACGTTATCCCTGCAACGTGCAATTGCGCAGTAGTCAACGGGAGGACTCGAGCTCGAGCTGCTCGATCTTCGTCGCATAGTCCGCATCAGCAGCAAAACTTGGACCGTCAAGTGATAAAGGCGTAATCCCCGCCAACAGCAAATCTTGGACCCTCAAATGATAAAGGTGGAGGGCTTCGTTGTGCAGAAACCGCCATAGCAAGCGCCTGCGGTGTTTGGCTTTAGGTGCTGTACCAGATCAAGGCGCGGCGGGAAACTATGTCACCCAGCCCAGGCTCCGGAAAACGCACCGCCGCGGGTCCGCGACGCGCGCGCACACGACATACAAACGCGAATTTTTTTGGCAGACTGACTCGCGCGCGTCGCGCGGCTATCCGGTGGGGCGGGAATGGCCGCGAGCGTGACGTGACACGTGTAGGCAGGCAGGCAACATTGCGGCGACACGGCGATGGGCGGCGCGTATGACAATACCTACAAAAACCGAGAGCTCCGCTCAGCAACACGCGGCACGGGGTGTTTTATTTTACTCTTTTTTCTACATGTTTAGAGGCAATTTTCTCGAAAACTAGCGTATGAAAAAAAATTTGTTTCGTACAAAATATGTTTCATTTATTTTTCTGAATCTGCCTTTAAAATATTATCACTTAAAACGAGGTAGCCTTATATATATATTTTTTTTCTTCCCAAACTTGTAGCTTTTGAGACATAAATTGTTACATAGATTTTTAGACTATCCCATAATTAGCACGCATTTTACCTCGTATATTTTATTAATTTTATATACTTATACGTGGATTACGCGGTGGGATGTGTTACCACTCATAGTTTATAAGTTTATATGTTTAATTAATTGTTGTGACACATTTGTTTGTAATCCCTAAAATAAAAAATAAAAAAAATAAAAAAATAACTACTAGAAAAAACATTCTGATTAAATTTCTCATTGGAATTACCCTTACGATAATGTTATCAAAGTTGTAGTCGACTTCAAGAAGGGTGTTGTTAATTTTTAGGGTTCCGTAGTCGAACAAATTCAAATAATTTGGCGAATCTATGGACAACGAATCGTCTCTCAGTAATTTGAGGCGGTTATTCCGTGTTTTGTTCGTAAATACAGAGTGATAATAATTAATTAAAGCCGCAAAGTGATTTCTGGTGAATGTGTAGTGGTGAATTAACTGACAACTGTTCGTTAGACTCAAACGCGTGAACGCTATTTTCCAACGGTGTAATTTCTGTTAAAAAGTACCGGGTTTAAGAGATTAAATAATTTCATAGCTCTTATTTTAAATACCACCAGTCTATTTTGTCTGTGTTTTGAAAGTATCTTACCGAATCGCGTTAATTCTATAGAATCACTATAGTGATCGGCGTTAGAATCATTGCGCATCGCGTTTAATCCGACGCGGATAACGTAGTGAATCGCGTTTATTTCAGTGTGATTGGTGTGAATGTTGTTTGTAATTAATGGGCGCTGGTACTGTGAATCGCGTCAAGTTGAATCCGTGCGTAGAATATTGTAAACAGAAATATAAATTATTAAGAAAGTATGTTCTATTAAAACGCCTTTTTTAAAGGTAAATAATAGTCGTCGTAGATAAACACCTGGTGTTTTTAGGCGGGACTCAAAAGCAAACCAGACTAGTATATAGTAGCCCGGCAGGGCCAGTGTGGTGTTAAAGTGTGTGCGTAAGTTTTATGGTGAGCCTCATCAGGTGTGAGAGTGCAGTAAGGAACGTGTCCAGCTCCGTCCTCAAACATAGAGGCCGACTACTGATCCAGATCGAAGTCCAGGAAAAAAAATCGCACGCCTAAGTCACATAGTGACACAAATTCGGTGAGATCCATCCATATCGTAGATTAAATACCACACCACATTCATCAACAAAGGTTTTAGAATTAAACTCAATACAGACATCTAAATACTCCCGAAAATTATGTCACACTCATAATTTTCAAAACTCAAAACATGACTAATAATTTATCACCCAAAACAATGGACGAACAAAAAGTAACATACTAAATAATTGAATTTACATGTGTTTTCAGGCGATGGCCAAGACTCAATATATTTATATAAAACATTAAAGAATTTTAATATTGATATGCGTCACTATAAGATGCTTTTAATTATTACGTAACAACTTAATGCTTCGAGTACGGAGATTCCAGACACAATTGATTTTAAATTGTTATGGACCACGATCGTGGTCTTAGAGACTGGACGTATTAAGACAGAAAGTCGCTTAAGTAGAGACTGAATAAATTTATAACCGACTTGGTATAACATGGATCTCACAACTTTTTACCGCAGAACAACTGAGTTGCGAGACTTGTTTTTTTTGACAAGTATTGTTTTTGATGGGATCTCATTTCTTTTTGTATTTAGTAGACAGTTCTACTTTTTTCCTAACTGAATCCATTGTGACTACCTACAAGTTAGATTGCAAAGTTATTTTTATGCAGAAATACGATTAGGTAATAAGAAATTTATAAATACTTAGGTACTTAAAGTATCAATATTTAATTTAAATTATTTATCCGAACAACGTCCAAATTGTAAGCAAGTAATATCAGTAAACCAATGAGAGTAGCCTTTAGTCGTCAAACCAATATAGCAATCGAAATTATCAATGAAAATCGCAAACTTATAGGTAAGAATTCTGGGCACATCCTGTACCGTTGTACATCTATAACGTGTAATAAATTGAGTACCTTAATATATTTAGTATTCATCGGATCCACATTAACATTTTCATCACATTATCTTTGTTTTTTCATGCTTTCATTTCCTTTTGCTGGTTCGTTTGCTGTAAACACGAACATAAGAGTTAATCATAGATTCTATCTACCATAACGCAGTTCGTATTTTCTCCCTAAAAAGTCGTACTGTAGACATTAAACTATAGGCATTACCTGCCTTTCTACTCTTCTTATTACTATTACTCTGTATTTTTGGATTATTGATGTTTTCTAATCCTTTTTGAACAATATTTATTGTGAATCTAAAAATGTCAAACTTTCAAAGCTCTGTTATTCTACTTTTCTTTACATAATACTGTAAAAATAGCTGTGTTTTACCTTTGTTTGCAATTTTCCTTTAATTTGCATTGGGTGATGATTCGTTTTCCTGTATTTTCGTAATTTGCTTGATTTGTGACAGTATTTTTATCTTTATTGACGTGGTTGTTATGACAATATCTTTCAAAGTCTGACAACTTCTATCAAAGTTTATTACTTTTTCGGGTTTAATCCTCTGTAAACCACCAGTATTCATGTTCTATTTTTGAACCTACCTTGATCTAAATTTGAACGGCCCCGGCCCCCTATATAAGCATTAATTTTTGTCATTCAATTCATTCGATTCCGAGTTCTAAGCTCGAACAGTTCTATTATACTCCAATAAATAAATACTCTACATCTTCCCTCAAGAAGTCTTGAAGAACCGCCGGTGACTACTGAAACACCTCCTCACGCTAGGGGAGGGACTGGACACCGGAGGAGTATCCAAGCACATTGACTGCAGTAACACCTCCTCGCTCTAGGGGAGGGACCTGTCTCCTTCTCGGAAGAGGATCCGAGACCAAGTACTTCTGGCACTCCAACTGATCATAACATTTTCTATATAGTGCCCGTTACCCTCATTACTGCTGTGAGTCACTCTTCACGGCGCCTGTCACCGCTGCACATCGGCGTCACTGCTATTCACGGCGCCTGTCACCGCTGCACATCGGCGTCGCTGCTACCTCCGCTGTGTCGGCCCTGCACTCCGACGCCGACCTTTGCTGCCCCAGGACAATACTTATTGAAGATTTGAAGATACTTACTCACGCCCACTGCACTTTACTTACATTCATACAGACATCACCTCATCTCATTTTTCGGTACTGTATTCTTTTTGTTGTAATATAAATTCTATTCCCTCTTCTACCTCTTTCTTTTACCTTCTTCTACTTCTCCACATTTGTCGCTTCACGACAATCCGAACAGCATTGGGTCGCTCGCGCGTATGAGCGCGGTTGCTGCTCGCTCGGCGACATACACCTTACCGCGCGCCCCGCCACTGTCCCCGCCCCGCGCCCTCGCACTAGCACCGCGCAGCGCGTAGTAACGACCCGCGCTCACTCGCTAGCATCGCAGCGCGTGGCATAATAATTAATTTACAACCATACGCACTCGTAATAAGTACGAATACGCACGTAGGTACGTTTTTTGCATTAAATAATTTAATTTACACGTGTTTTCATGACGGGAATACCCATTTTTGCTCGATTTGGCAGGGGCACTACCATGCGCCTATATTTATATGGGACTAGCTTAAACCCGCGGCTTCGCACGCAATAATAATAACTGCCGTAAAACATCGTTACGAATAAAGCCAATATTGAAAAATTTAACTGAAGACTTGGTTGTATGGGCTTAATTTTCTTTAAGGCCTTTTCTAGATTTTTTAGTTTTTCCTTGATTCATACACCAAATACTCTAGGTCTCTTCTAGGTCTGCTAGAAGTGCCTTAGAATTTTGATGATCGGTGAGTCAGTGAGTGACAAAATTAAGAAATTTGACCCGTTATAATTCTTAAAATACTGGTTCAAATTGAATGAAATTTGAAATATACCGTGTCTTTACAATGCCTGCATGGTTACTGAAATTTCAGTCTTCTAGTTTTATCCACAACGAAGTTCGAATCTATCTTACAGGGGGTCGAAAATGGTCTGAATTGCTTCGAGAAAAGGATGGTACGGCAGTGTCGCTTTTTTGCTCGACTTGGTGCGGGCACTGCCGTGCCCCTAGATTCGCAGTTAATTTAAAATTTTGTTTTTGATGATCATAAATTCATAAATTCCATATAAAATTGTAAATAAACCTAAGTCCAGGTAAGTAAATACTCATTTAAGTATTAGAAAAGCATTAAAACCGTTTAGCCAAAAATTTACTTCAAATAACAAAGAAAAATCTCGAATATTTTATAAGGGTGCTAAGAGCTCTCAAATAATTGTTGGTACAACTTTAACCTTGTCACCATGCCGCTAACACATTAAAATCCCGCAATCATAAGGAAACAGCGTAGTAATATAGGAAATCACAAAAAATACTAATCTTATAGGTATGCAACGTGAAACTCGATCAAGTTTCTACGACCTTACATAAGCTAACAGCCATTCATTATTATTATTTTAGCCATTACACAATACCTTCTTTATATTGTTAGACAAAGTTTATTATTTTTAAAGGAGTGACAAAGCTCCGAAGGCTGGGTAATTTTGGCTAAGTACGTACCATAAAACTAGGGTTACATTTTTTCTTAAAGAACAGTACCTCCATTTCACTATTACGTCGTATTTGGGTTAGAAATATCTTGCACAAATAGTTTTGTACAGCAGTGTCCAACATGTGCATGGGATCTGGCCATTAACAAAAAACCAACGGGACAAGGAGCAAAAAATGTATATTGTTAAAAGCCTGAGAAACTTTTTAAGCGGCGGAATATCAATCCAATAAAACAATTACCATTAACACACCTAAAAAGCGACTTTAAAACATTTCAAAAAGCCTTTTGAAGTACTCGTACAACGTCACAGATTAGTAAGAGTATGTACAACGTCCACGTGCACCGTTTAAGCCGTTTATCTTTGTTACTAATTTTTCCATTCTTTTTTCAAAGAAAACATAGCACCTAAGGCCAATAAGATTGCTTGGCATCTGTCATAAAAGCTTCTTTAGACGCGTGTAATATCTTTTGGTAAAATATATAAATATAATTAAAGTTTTTCGCGTAAATAATATTTTTTTCAATCTTATTAGCGCCTGTCCCTACCTAAATATAAGTTGCTGTCGAGCTTGGCATGTTTTGCACTAATTTGATATTACTTTCAGGTTGTTTTAAGACATCTTAACATAGCAAGTGTAAAGTCGTCATTAAATCCGCAGAATCAAAAAAAGGGGAAAATTGCAATTCTAAATTGCAGAAAACTGTATCAGTGTAACAACAAAATCGTGTTTTCATTATGTGTGTCTGTGTGTAAAATGTGTGCCGCTTCTTGTGCTAGTGGTTTCTTGTATATGAGCTGTGTGAGTTGATTTATTGTGTAGATCAGTGATCATCAAGCGAAAAGTTTCTGGCAACTCAACGAACAATAAAAATAAAACTTGCTGAAGCAGGTACTTAAGAAAGGAAAGCACAAGCTGCTTAACCTAATAGACTAGGATTGGGCACCAGCTACATTATTTAATAGCAGTGGAGCAAGTGAACTATAATGATCAACGTCGGAGCGCCCGCGAGCCATAAGCCAAAGACAGCTTCAATGATCAATTTTAATAAAGCGCAGTGACCCATAAGTGGACGATATTTACAATGGTCAACGTAGAGGGAGCACAACGAGCTAAAAACTGACGACAGCTACCATGGTCTACGTTGAAAGAGCGCAGCGAGCTGAAAACTTACAACAGCTATATTGGTCTACGTCGAGGAAGCACAGCGAGCTATAATCTGGCGATATATACAATAGTCAACATTGAGGGAGCGCAACGAGCTAAAAATTTACGACAGCTACATTGGTCTACGCTGAGGGATCGCAGTGAGCTGAAAACTGATGACATCTACAATGATCTACGTCGAGAGAGCGTAACAAACTATTAGCGGAAGACACCAACTTTAATCAACATAGGAGCACAGGGAGCTACGAGCAAACGAGTACTTTGATGGGCAACGTCAGGAGAGCCATTCAAGCTATAAGCGTACGACAGTCATAATGACCAAAGTCATAGACCTTGAGCTAAAAAAAGAAGCTAAAAGAAGAAGCTAGAGTGCATCTAGCTTTAAAAGGACGCCAGCCAAACATTGACGTAAGTGGAATGCACCCACTTATTAAAATTTACTTATTAAGTGCAAAACATATGTACCGAAGCAGTGCATCGACCATATAACCGAATCAAATGGACCAAAGAAGATCAAGAAGAACTCCTAAGTGTATCCACAAAGGCAGATTGCTCACCTCATCAACGCTCAGCCCTCTTATGATACCCGTCTTTCTCCCTATATTCCTAGACCACACTCGATGCATATCTTGGTGGTTGTGGCCGATAGGCTCCGGTTAGTCGGTCTCCTCTCCCATCCCGGAGCGTGTCCCTTCTTCTAAAAATTGTGCTATTTGGTGTGCCGGTTTTACCGGATCAGGCTTTGATCCTGGCTGAATAGTACTTCGTATCGTATCGTATAATTTGGCGAATCCGCCAAAATAGTAAAATATAATTTTGAAAAATATACTAGAACTACCCATTCAAAAACGAATCAGATAAAACCTTAAAATAATATGCTTACTTCCAAAATGCGCAAAGATATGAAAACTTAACTGTAGCCTAATATTGATTTGGATTATATTAAAACAAGACAAAATAGTGATTCAGCGCTATCAAAAGATATAACGAATTTAGTCATATGATTTTGGATATTTTGTTATTTAAATGCAATCGAAACCTTAGAAGGCAATCTTAATCATGTTTTAAAAGACATGTTATTAGGGCAATAAAATTGATTATATACATAGTAGATACGGAACCCTGGCCAGTTTTTGAACAAATATGGAATATTAATGTTTTTCACGATTTTGGTGTTGAATGATATTGTTTTTGAATTTGGAGTCAGTCTCTTAACTAAGTAATTTGAATCGATATTTAAAAATGATGGCCATAAATTAAATCATTAAAAATCGGATAAAAACCTACTTTAGTCAGACCTCGCAGTGTCAGGTTTTCTACTTGCGAGTAGTGCCATAGAAAAACAGTGTGTATTTTAACAGACTTTAACAAAAAGAGGAGGTTTTCAAATCGACTGTAATTTTTTTTAATCTATGTTACCTCATATCTCAATCATTGCTAGACCGATTTGAATTTTTTTTTCACTTACTTTGTGGTTATACCTTCTAGTTGGTCCCTTTAGTGCCAAGTCGGGATCTGATAATGGGATTTTGCAATCGAGGGACTCTGCGTGCGTCGTGCTGTGATAGTTGATGCTTGATGGTCAAAGTGATGGCACCGACTCCAAAAAGTAATTGTTTGCCTAAAACGGATTCCTTTCCTTTCAATGGTGAAGAGTTTATTTATTTAAGACTTTTAAGTGCATTTTGGTTTTGAAGTCGGTTTTTACTTTTTTTTTAAGTTTATTTTATTTCTTCATTTTTAGTGTTAGAATGTCATTAAAATATGTAAATAATTTGCATGATTCTATTATATTATTAGATATATTATTATGTATAAACATTTTGATATTTCTAAAATTTGTATTAAAATTATAAGTAAATCTGTCTATTTACGCCGTGCTTCCGATTGTCAAAACAATGTAAAAATATTTCTAAAATAATCATAAAATAATTTAAAATTTGAATGTATTTATTTTAATTTTAGCGCTATTTAAAATAAGATTACTTTAATATTTGAAATTGTTATTTTGTTAAAAGTAAGTGTACTGACTAGCGCCGTGCTACCGGCAAACGTCAATCACTGGTGTAGTGGGGAAAGCCACCCCACTCTGCTGACCTAACAAAAAGGCCGGGCAGCACGAGCGTTAGTCAGTGTTGATTCAGGATTGGAAGTGTACAAATCTCTGAAATAAAAGTGCTATAACAAGTGAAGTGTATTAATTCTGCTAGACCCCCTTTCAAAAAAATTGAGTGTGTGGTTGAAATCATACTCGATGAAAGGACGCTACGCCCAAAAATAAGGTACGTAAATGCATATTTCTTTGTGCTTTTTTTTTACGAAGGTAATAATTTTCTTTTCCATGAAGTGTTTTGACACACGTATTTTGAACAATGACACAGTTTTTTTTTGTCTCTTTTTTTGGCCTTTTTTTAAAATCAATTGAAAAGAGACTCAGTTTAAGGGCTAATTCTTTTTTTTTTCTTTTGGCCAATGATAAAGCTGGCTCTTTTCTCGCTCAAAGTATTGCTATCCAACGCGGTAACACAGCCAGCATTCTCGCCTCTTTGCCTCACGGACACGGTTTTATTTAATGAGTAGGGTTAAAATTAGGGTAGATATTTAGTTTTATTATTTGAGTAACAAAAATGATTATTTTTATAAAAAAATGTTACAAAGGAAACAACGAATATTTTTCGATTACTTTCATAAAATGTTTTAATATTTTACAATGATATTTTATGAATATAAATTAATTTTATTCAATAACTACCTACTTCACTTTAAAAAAAAACTCCACGTAATTATTAAACCAAGAGCAACTACTTTTGTTATTTCTATATTCCAGGACATCATGGAAGGTGATGATAACCCAACTCATAGACGCGAAAAGGACTCGGGTGGCCCTTGGCAAAGCGAACATGAGTCTACAGTACGCAAATCACGGAAGCGTTACCGTGAAAAACACCATCGCTCGAGAAGCGATAGTGGTTCTTCAAAGAGCGAGGTTCAGTCTCCTGTGCTCGAACCACGTCGCTTACGTCGGCGTGGAGACTCAAAACATCGACGACATCATTCAAAACATGGCCAGGCCAGCGGTCGCCACTCGAAAAGTTCTTCACAAAGAAGTCATCGTGATGGTCATCGGGAGGGCAGCCAGCCGAGAGCCTGCCATGAACAAGAACTGAACACCGCTTCCCAGCAACCAACGGCAGTGAGTACACCTACCCCTAGTAATAATACGGACTCTAATACGTTGATTAAAGCCTTTACGGAACTCATTCAGACCATGAAAACTGATAATAATAGTGACAAATATCCATCATTAAATGTGATTCCAGAATTTGTCCCTTCTAAACGAAACCAAACTATTGATATGTGGATCATTAAGTTCAATGAATGTGCTAAGATTTATAATTGGTCAGAAAGGCAAACCATTCATTACGCATTACCGAAATTAGCTGGTTTAGCCCAAAAATGGTATCAAGGATTACCCAGTTTGCTGTTTTCCTGGTCTGAATGGCAAAATAAATTAAAATTAGCCTTCCCAAGTGACGAGAATTACGCTTAATTGTTAACTGAGATGCTAGATTACGCACTTTTGCCAAAAGGTTGCTGGTTCAAGTCCCGCCCGTGCGCAAGTTTTTGGTTTCTTATTTCATCTTTATGAATATAAAATATGACACTGTGAGTGTTAAAAACATTCTAAACCATTAGATAGCGAAGCGACATCAATTTCCAAGTTGAATTTATTCTGTAAAGAATAACTGCTTGGGCCATCTGTTTCATGAACAGATGGCTAGATGGCGCTAAGCGTCTCGCAATTGACGTTTTCATAAGAAACCCATCAGCTGCCTAAAGGTATTGTTATATGCAACTCTGATGCCATTATGCCCTTTCGATATATCTGCATCGTCCCTTAATTTATCTGTTACTATGTGTCCAAGGTACCTGAACAAATCTAAAATTCTGAGGCTAACACTGGGTATGTTTTGAGGGCCTTTACCTGACTTAAACACAACCATCTCTGTTTTTTTAACATTATACGCTAGATTATGTTTTTGTGCATTATTCTCGCAAATAGAAATGAGTCTTCTCAATCCTAAGTCCGACCGCATTTGTGTTTAAAGAAGTTTATTTCTCATAAGAACTTATATCTAAGGGATACATAGTTCGCTTAAAATGAGATATGCTTATATTACTATAAATTAATAATTTATTTGGTGCAGCGCAGCTACATCACTTATTTTAATATGTAGTTTATAAAATGTGCTTAAACGGTATGCAAAATGTATTTAATTAATCAAAATTTCGTTTAGTTTAGCAGCACATCATCACACATATTATTCCCAAACCATTCACAAATATTGACACAATTAAGGTACTTATAGAAAATAAATGCATTCATCATTATTTTGTGTGTAACGAAGATGACAAATGAACTGAGTGCGAGCAAAAACAGGTTGCGTGGTCGGCCGCCACGACGCGACGTGCTCAGTAGGTAGTTATTAAGCTTCGTAGTTCGTCCAACGATGACAACAAGCACATAGACTGAACGGAGTCGCCCAGTCTTTTTTTATTTCTGACTTTTTTTTAAAAAAAATGAGGTTTTCTGCTCAGCTCCACCACCAGGTAATTCACATATACATTAAACAAATCTGGAGAGGTTAGACCACCCTGCCACAGGACAGGCTGTAATCTAAGGACAATCCTTTGCCCCATCTGACATTATTGATCTGGTTGCGATACCAAAATGTATGAAGATCAACAACCTCATTCATCCATCTTGAAATGTATTATTCGTTCAAGCACCTTGGCCACAATAGTTGCAAGAGATATGGGACGATAATTACCTAAACTGCTGATATTTCCAGTCTTATTTTTTAATATAGGAACTACAATAGTTTTAATGAGTTCACCCGGTAGGTAGCAGTACCGCAAGCACAAATTAAAGAAAATAGCCAATATATCATAAATATACCGACCTGCACACAATAAATGTTCGAGGCTAAGGCCATCATGACCTGGAGATTTTCCTCGTTTCATATTTCTCAAAATATGTTTAACTTGTTGAGCAGTTACAGTAATAGCGTGAATCTCCGAGTTAAGGTGACCCCCACCACGATAGTTCGCTTCAGCGGCTTTGCCACATTTCCTCTTAGGCAAACCTGCATTAAAATGGTCTTTAAATAAATTCGAAATCTTTTGCTGGTCAACTTCACCCCCAACATTCAGTGAAAGTCCCCTTTGGTGGCCGTTTTCCTTCATCTCTTTAATTAAATTTTGTACAAATTTCAAGGCAGCCTTAAAAAGTCGCCGAGAATCACACATATTATTATAGATAGGTCCAGAATTAGCTCTCCCACTCAATGCCCATTGAGTAAAAGCTTGACGCGATTTTAAATGCAAGTGCTTAACATGAAAGTTCCATCCTACCAATTTTTTATTATTTTTATTCCTAGTGTAAAACGAGGATTCGGCCGCAGGCTGCATTACATTAATGATGTCTTTGTAAATTCTATTAATTTGCTTACGTGGATCATAATCTGTATAATTAAAATTATATAATTCATTCAAAATAACATAAAATTTTTCGTCACATAATTTTGTATATAGACCTATTTGTTCTTTATTCCTAATACCCCATATATATTTTAACTTACTGTCTTTTAGAGAATCTTTGGTACATTACATTTTAGGCTTTATAAAACTATTATTAGACTACGAATATATATCATTAGAAACTATTAATTAGAAAATTCCTATTCCAATACATGCTATTTAGATGCTACAACACCGAATTGTTCTTCACTGTATTCAATTTTCACGTAGTCATCACCGCCGAACAGTGCACCCCACGCGTTATTCCATTTTATCACCACTTCACCACAACCATTACACCGACACGGTGTCACGGTCACTGTCCCACTAGTTCCAGACGCAGATCCTTGTTTCCCACACACGCAAAATCGTAGCGAATCATCTTCATTTATAAAAGCGTTCTCAGGACTCGACGCCGTCGATCGATCGAAGTAACCATTGATCCATTTTCCCCAGTTTAGTTCTGCTGATTTGACCCTCAAACAGGTGTCTGGTGATGTTTGTACTGTTGCGCAAAAACGCAACATTTCTTTTGAAAATACTGAGTTTAAAAATACTAGTAAACAAATGAGGAAAATCACGAAAGACATCACTGGAAACCAGAAGACTTGCTCGCACCGAATTCGCAAAGGTCCGACTGATATGATTTCAGTTGTATTAATAAGCTTTTATATGTATCCTCGTTTGTTAGTAGTTGTATTTGGAATTCCGTAACATAGATAATATGCTACCATTCGACTTACACACAATAATAAAAGCCACAGATTAATTACGCTATTAGATTAATTTGAAACCTTTCAGCGTTCTATTTATCTGAAAACACAATTTCTAAATCTTGGATTGATTACTTATCGATGCGATGGGAAGGACAGGAGCTGACTCAAAACGCGGACGGAATAGCGGGAGATATGTAATGTATTATGCAATAAAATAAAGGGATATTCATGTATGTATATGATAGCAACGCCAATCACAAGTTTACCTAAAATACCAAAAAGTACTGTAATAATTTGTGCTGTGAGTGCTAGCTTTTTTTAAAATATGGTTAAATTATACGAAATATTATGAAAAATATAGTAAAACTATTATTGGAGTGAAATTCATTTATTTATTTATTCTTTATTGCACAATAATAAAATTCTGTACAAAAGGTGGACTTAACGCTACACGGCGTTCTCTACCAGTCATGCCTTTGGGCTAAGCAGAAATGATTGTAGGCAGTGCGACAAAGAAACAAAATTAATTATATATAAAAATGTCAACATAAATAATAGATTTTATGCAATAAAATGAATACCAAATAAATACAACTAATACTTACATAATATAACACACACATAACACAAGCACTCAAATAAATACATCAATAATTCGTACATATGCCAACATATATTACATATATACTATATTACTACTACATATATAACTCATGCATGTTATCATTAAGTATCCAACATAGAAAAATAAGCAGCTACTTTATAATAAGACAAGCTGTACCCCGCGACTGCGTTTTGAGTTTGCCTCCCCTAATGTCGCAGCGTGATTTTTTATAGCCTTGAAGTCATTACTCTTTCCTAATAAATAAGCTATCTAATACAAAAATAATTAATGAAATCGGTCGAGTAATACTGAGATTAGCGCGTTCAAACAAACTAACAAACTCTTCAGCTTTATAATACGAGTATAGATGAAAACGGTAAATATATAGAAGGTTCAAATGAAAAATAAACAATTTTAAAAAACTTTTTATTTACATTCAATATCATAAAATCAGGTAGTCAACATCAGAACAGCATTTTACTTTCGATCATCGCTTATAATGAACTTTAAACTCCCTATTAAAATAACTAGATATCTCACTGTCAACAACATCAAAATATTTTTCCTGGTACTCAATTAACGCATACGCATGATGTCCAAAAAGCTCAGACCAGGACCTGTTCCACTCCACTTTGAGTTCTTCACAAACTTGACAGTGACAAGGGGTCATGACCACGTGACCGTTGGTGCCAGATGTAGACATTTTTCTTCCTGTAGCACAGAATGTATACGTGTCGTCACCTTGTATTTCAATCCCCACGCTGGGACCGTAAGAGTCTTCTAAACCGAAGTAGGTTTTAACCCATTTCCCCCAGTCGAGGTATACCGAGCTTATGTGTAGACAGGTGGATGGAAATGTTTTGATTGTCGCGCAGAATCGAAGACCTTCGCCCCACAAAATGGAGCCGCACATCGAAATAATGAGAAAAAGTTTGATTTTCTTTATGTTGACTTCATGTTAATCAAATAAATTTGTATAGATTTTTTTTAAAATTCTTTATTGCACTGACAAAACTAAAGTACATATGGCGGACCTAATGCTTAGGCATTCTCTACAAGTCAACCATTGGGTGAAGCAGAAACGATTGAGGCGGCGCACAGTGGGTCGAAAATGTAATATGAGGGACATCTAGGTTTTTTTTTTGACAAATTGTATTTTTTTGGATGCCGATCGATAGTCCTTTAGATACTCGTAAAGACATGTTATATAACCTAAAAGTTTGGCCATAAAAAAAGTGTTTTCTTTTGTATGAAACAAGACCTAAAGTACTAAATATCTCCCAGGAACTGCTTGACCGTGCCTTATAATGACTTAGGTTGGCATGAATGCATTGTGCACTAACATTCTCATCTATTTTTAGCTGCTCCAAACAGCAATTTTGCCTGTTAAACAGTTCGGAAAAAAAATATTTTTGTTAATCCTATTATGGGATTATAATTACAATTCTAAGAAAAAGCGTCAACTAGGGTACTAGGAACTAATTACGTAGTTAGTCTACATTGTTTTGTACTAACAGAATCTTTTAAAACCCTTTTTTTCTTAGAATCGGATGACTTTCAAATAAAAATTATGACAGGTAACTAAGTAAGACAACAGAGAATAGCGGTTCCGTAAAATATTGATATATTTTCTACAAAATAACACATATTTATAAATATTTGTTTAACCCGTCTCGCGATTAAATTTAACAACGACAACATTATTAAAAAAAGATTATCTATGAACCATAGACTCATTCTATGCAGCCAACACTGTCAGTAGCAAAATTCGGACCGAAGAAACAAACGACAAATTGACCAATAGCGAAATGTACACCGGTATGTGCACGAATCGCGTCGCAGTACAAAAATTTATTCACATAAGGGTGTGCATAAATCGCGGGACGGGAGTAATTAAAATATGAAATTAATGAAAAAATGATTAAAATCTTACAATTCTAGCTTATATATATAAAACTTATCTAAATTATAACAAAAACAAATATAAAACAATATGTACAAAAAATACAAAGCTTGAATTCCTGGTAAGGTTTCACTGCACAAACATTTTTTTAAAATGAATACACCTTCATTATAAAACAAAGTTCCAGGTTACTTACCCCCAACCGTTAACCATTGTCCATTTAATATCTTAATAACCTGACATCATTATTACTTTAAAGTCATCCGATGATAACAAAAAAAAGGTTTTAAAAGATTCTGATAGTACAGAACAATGTAGACTAACTACGTAATTAGTTCATAGTACCCTAATCGACGCTTTTTCTTAGAATTGTAATTATAATCCCATAATAGGATTATCATTTTTTTTTTCTTCTGAACTGTTTAACAGGCAAAATTGCTGTTTGGAGCAGCTAAAAATAGATTAGAATGTTAGTGCACAATGCACTTACGCCAACCAAAGTAATTATAAGGCACGGTCAAGCAGTTCCTGGGAGATATTTAGTACTTTAGGTCTTGTTTCATACAAAAAAAAACACAAATTATTTTTTTATGGCCAAACTTTTAGGTTTAGTGAAATATACTATAAAACATGTCTTTACGAGTGTCTAAAAGACTATCGATCGGCATCCAAAAAAAATACGATTTGTCAAAAAAAACCTCTATGTCCCTCATATTTCTGTTTCGACCCACTGTGGGGCGTAAAATTACACATAAAAGCAACAAAATAATTTTTCAACACACTTGCTAATAACGACGTCTTTATTCCACCGATTTTTGGCTCATAATCCTAGATATTAAACACGCGTGCTTTTTCAGTACATATATTATTGCACTAGTGCCTTTAGTTTATTAACCCGACCAATTTACATTTGTACCCTAGTACCAAATAGTAAGTAGGAAGAAGAAGCGATATAATTTAGTCGGGTTATAACTTTTATAACCAACAGTATTTGTGCGATTAATAACAGTATGTACATATTTATTTCATTATATGGTTAATCCAGCTTTATTACTAAAAAAAATAACTCAAATTTATTTAAAATTATATGTAATTTGTGTTTTAAACAGGAATTATTACATTTTTGGCCGATTTAGTTCGCGCCCCAGCCTTTCGCGCGCATCGGTATCGCGACAAGAATAAAAACACGAACGAAAAATGGCGCGCATTTTTCGTAAATAATTGGAGAATTGTTTCTTCCTCGCAAGTGTGTTGATAAACGTCGTATGAAACACGTGTGCCTGTGACCACAATATACGCGGCTTTCTTATGGCACAAATCATGACACAATATCACCTTGTATGTAATGGTCAACTTAGCACACTTGTATCATAATGTACTATTAAACTACTAATATACCTACTTACATAAATAATAATAAATAAACCTACTTAAACATACTTGAATACATACAATTATCCATACATAGGCTAACAGAGATTATAATAGGGGAAACAGAGAAGGACAAACCTTATCAAGCATCACTTGGTATTCTCACTGAGAAAAAGCTCACGAATAGACTTTTTGAACAAATTCATAGACGATGAAGTGTTGATGGTATCAGAGTCTTATAGCACTGAGGGTAAAGGAATATTCAAGTACAAATATATTTTTTTGGTTGTCAGTTAATACTTTGTTTCTCAATAAATATAAAAATCTGCCACCTCAGTTCCTAATGAAAACAAAGAGACAAATTACACAATTAGGATTGAAGATATACTGATGCTTCGTAATCTAATGTTTTCCCCTCAAGTTAGTATTATGACCTTGGATATGAAGTGATATCAAGAGTTAAATGTTAGGAATTGATAATAGCTTTCGTCATCATGTTGTCTTGTAATTAAGATGCGACTGAGCTTTGTACAATCTCTGCCCAGTAACACTTCGAAGATAAAATTATTGATCCCTTATTTCTTGGATATTTAACTGTTAAAAACACAAAAATATATATGATTTACAAGATATTTATTACTTACAAGAACCTTATTAAGGACTTTCAGAGTTTACCTAAAATCATTTTTCTAAACATAAAAAATAATGTGTTGATTTTTAAGTTCTAATTTAGTTTTAATTCAATTCATTCATGTTAATAATATTTTTTAAATTTTTAAATAACAATGCACTCGCAGATGACAAGTTATAATTCCGTCTCCTTTTATGGGAATATTAAAGAAATTTTGTACACAAGATTCCATGGGCCACTATCATTATAAAAAAATCCAAAATGTTGCTGATTGTTGTAAGTTTTAACATAATCTTCACCCCCAGTTAAGGTGCTGAACGGGCGATTCCATTTTATCATAAATTCAGCGTATTTGCGTTCACAAGACTGGAGAGTGATATGACCTGTAGTTCCCGATGGAGATCCTTGCCTTCCCGAAGAACAGATTCTTAACGACTCCTCTTCACGTATCAGAGCATCAATGGGACTTGATGTTTCTTCAGGAACATCATAGTTTTTGATCCATTTACCCCATTCTAGATGAGCTGATTTCACTTTTAAGCACGTGCCATGAGATGTATTGATAGTAGCGCAGAATTTGATATCTTCACCTGATTTAACAGAAGCGAAGAAAACCAAAAAAAGAAAGAACACGACCGCCATTATTGAAGGCTGCTGGGAGACTAATGTGTGACAATGACTGGAAAGCTTTCATATTAAACTATAATTATTATCTTATTCGGGGCCTAGACACAGATTAATAAAGTAATTACAACAAAGTAAAAAATACAGTGTTACACTATATTACATGACTTTTTAGAGCTCCGTAGCCGTATGGCAAAAAACGGAACCCTTATAGTTTCGTCATATCTGTGTGTCTGTCCGTCTGTCAGTCCGTCCGTATGTCACAGCCACTTTATTCTGTAACTATAAGCATCACACTATTGAAATTTGGTAGGAATATGTATCCTATTAACCGCTTTACGATTCGTATACACAAAATCAAAAATATTGATATTTAAGAGGGGCCTCCTATACATAAAAATAAAACCGAAAACTTTTTTAGTCAAACCTATGCGTGTGGGGTGTCTATAGATAGAAGTCTAACGTTTCATAGCTAGACGATTCCAAAGTGGTAAAATCGACGTCCCCCCATCCAACTTCTAAACTAAGCGATATTAAATTTTGTAAAAATATATATAATGTAGATCTTTTAACAAATACTTTCAACAAAAAATAGTTTGGACGGAATCAATCTTGTAGTTTTTGATATAGTATAACACATTATCAACAACCGCAAACATAACTTTGTTCTTCATATCTTCTGTTCTTCTTCACTATGAAAAACAAAGTTATATTTACTGTCAACAAAATATTGTGGTATTTTTAACCGACTTCAAAAAAGGAGGAGGTTATCAATTCGACTATGTTTTTTTTTTGTATCTATGTTACCTCATATCTCAGTCGTTTGTCGACCGATTCGAAAAACAAAATTCGCTTACTTAGAGGATGTACCTTCTAGTTGGTCCCATTCTTTCCATTTCAGGATCTGATGGGATTGGATGGGATCTTGGTGTAATCGAGGGAAACCCTCATATTTTAAAGGCACGTATAGTGTTTCTTTACTAGAATCTTAATGTTGACGTGTTGTGACGTCTGATAGTCAACATCTTGTGAGGCTGAGTTGATGGTGGAACTCTTTAACGCTTAGGAGTTCAGTAATTATAATGAAATAACTTATAATAGGTAGTTTGTAGCTTCTAAAAGAACAGAGTCATAAGGTGCAACTCCCCCTACCCCCCTTCTCCTAAAATCTATAAAACTTAAGAAATAAAATTTACTTTAAAAAAGTAAAAACCGACTTCAAAACCAAAATGCACTAAAAAGTCTTAAATAATCTCTTGTCTATTGAAAGGAAAGGTGGGTTCTAGGCAAAAAAAATCTTTTTGATGTCGGTGCCATCATTTTGACCATCAAGCATCCACTATCACAGCACCGACTCCAAAAATATATTGTTTGCCTAGAACCCACCTTTCCTTTCAATAGTCAAGAGTTTATTTAGGACTTAGTGCATTTTGGTTTTGAAGTCGGTTTTTACTTTTTTTAAAGTTAATTTTATACTAATGAATTTCCTAATTCAGTTAAAGTTGGCACGAGACCCTCGGGTTGCGCGAGTCCGACTCGCACTTGGCTGTTTTTTTTTATGTAATAGACGATGAAGAATTTAGATAAGAAATAATAATAAAAGCCTTTCTTCCTTTTGCACATCACCTAGACAGGCACAATTTTAAAGCTTTTGGAACATGTACACCTAAAACTGTCTTGTCGCTAAAAGCGATCTCTTTCAGAAAACTTATGATTATAGGATTAATGTATTCTATTTTTACAAGTGAATATGTAGTTATCGGTTAGAATCCGTATCCCATCAATGCTTATAAGTTACACCATATTTCAAGTGCCATAGTTTTAAAGCTGATGTTTCAAGTTTGAAGTATTTCTCCCTGTAATTATTTTCCACCTTGGATGAATTAACCACTTTACTACATAAGCATGATTGCCAAATAATTTTCTCCACGGATGATTCCATCTAATGGTGATCTCGCAGTGTTCACATTGACAATCCTGCAGAGTCATATGCCTGTAGTTCCAGACGCGGACCTTTGCCTTCCTGAAGAACAGATCCTCAGTGATTCTTCTTCATGTATCAGAGCATCAATAGGACTCGACGTTTTTTCGGGAACATCGTAGGTTTTGATCCATTTTCCCTATTCTAGATGAGCTGATGCCACTTTTAAGCACGTACCTCGAGACGTCTTGATAGTAGCGTAGAATTTGATGTCTTCACTTGATCTGACTGTGGTAAAGAATATAACAAATAGGAAGAACACGACCGCCATCATTGAAGGCTTCTGGGAAATTGATGTTTAACTATGACTGGATGACCCTTTTAACTGTTATCATTATCAAATTATTGTGATTTAACAAGACGAACTTTTGTGTTAATTGCTTGGACGTCGGAGAGATCCGTATTTAGATATTTCCGTTTATGTAAAACTAGCGATCATAGCAAATTTATTTTCACCCCGGCACCGTTCCGCCCAGGTCCTGTTTTAACTATCCTATTCCAGGTCTGTTCTAGATTGGAGACCCTTCGACCAAAGACGCAGCGTAGAACGTCCACCAACAAGATGGACAGACGACCTTATAAAGATTGCAGGATCAAACTGGATGCAGACCGCTAGTAATCGGTCGCTGTGGAAAGCCGTGGGGGAGGCCTATGTTCAGAAGTGGACGTCCTTTGGCTGATAATGATGATGATGATGATGATGATTCCAGGTCAAGACAAATCCACCAAAGTAAAAATGGTGAAAACCGGTTCACCCGTTCTCGATTTATAAGTGATCTAACTAACACAACTTAATATCTATGCATCATTTGCCCTAACGGATGATGCTTTAGTTAGATACTTGGTTAATGCAATGGCAACGACCCTTAAAAGAAATTGTTCGCTTAAAAGGATTCCATCCTTTCTTTTTAAGAGTTAAGAGTCAATTTAAGAAATTTAAGTGATTTATAGGAGGGGGAAATATAGGGTTGCGTCTTTTGAGTCTATGATAAACTAAAAGGTACCTAACATACGTTTTGGCGTCTCAATCACTGCTAAACTCATAAGCTTTAAGGAGTTCCACCATCAGCTTTACAATATGGTCACTATCAGACGTAAATACAAGTCAACATTAAGATACTAATACGAAAACACGTTGCGTGCCTTTCAAATTTGAGGGTTTCCCTGGATTACACTAAGATCTTATATTCAGATCCCACCTGGTAACAATGGGCCCAACTACAAAGTAAACCCCCTGAGTAAAAAAAACAAAAACAAATCGACCAGAAATGACTGAAATATCAAGTATCTTCCATACAAAAAACATATGGTCGAATTGATAACCTCCTCCTTTTTAAAATCTGTGAAAAATAAGATAAAGATAATTATTATTTACATAGTTATTAAGCCCACCTATGTGATTAATTAAGGAACAAACTAGAATATAAAGATATAGTTGAAAAAGTTCAAAAGACGGCTGAAATCTTATACTCTGACTAGGGCGGTCCCCGCGACTTCGTCCGCGCGTTTTGAGTTTGCTTCCTCCCCTACCGTCGCAGCGTAATATTTTAAAAGCCCAAAGCATTGCTCGCAGAAATAAGATATCCAACACAAAAATATTTTTCAATATCGGTCTAGTAGTTCCTGAGATTAGCGCGTTTAAACAGTACGGAATAGCGTACACGTTGGCGCCAAACCTTCGTTTGTAAATGTGAAATAAATTGTAATGTGATTAACACTAACACTAGTCATAAGTCCCTATTATTACTAACCCACTTTGGAATTTTGTTCTGAAATAAATTATATATTGTTATAAACAAACAAACAAATTCTTCAGCTTTATAATATAAGTATTGATTTTTAATAACATACCTAGAAATTATACCTTCTAGTTGGTCCCATTGGAAAATAAAAATCAGATACCGGTTTACAGTTAAGTTAGGTACCATACTGTTTAAAATAAAACATCTTAAATCATTTGTAATTTTACTATTTATTTTGAGTTTCGTTCATATTTTTCTTACTAATAAAATTACTTCTTGTAATTAATAACAAAATTCCTATCCCAATAGTTTCCATTCAAAAAAGTGTCGACCACTCCAAATTGATCTCCATTGTATTCAATCGTCACGGATCTTTTCCCACCAAAGAATCTACCCCAGGGATTGTTCCACTTTATCACCACTTCACCACAACCGTTACACCGACACGGCGTCACGGTCACCGTCCCACTAGTCCCGGAGGCGGACACTTGCCTCCCGGACGCGCAGATTTTCATCGAATTGTTTTCATTTATAAATGAACTGTCAGGACTTGATCTTGCAGATAGATGGTTGTATCCGTCCACCCATTTTCCCCAAGTCAATTCAGCTGATTTGACCCTCAAACAGGTGCCTGGTGCGGTTTGTATCGTTGCGCAGAATCGCTTGACTTCACTCGATGTTACCAAATTGAAAAATACAATTAAATGGACGACAAAAATCACGGGTGACATGGTTGGAAACAACTGAAGCACTGAATTTGCAAATTAACCGACAGCGATGACTGTTGTAATCTTCCAATAAATAATAGTCTGTATTTATATCTAGGATTCCGTATACGTATACGTCCTATTACAAACAAGTTTATCATATAGAACAGCAAAAAAAAGTATGTAGAAGGATAACTCTGGACTATGCAGAGGTTTAAGAAAATTAAAGAGCATACAATATACGTATTTAATTTGTTTTTTTTTATGATTTTCGACGTATTTTCGCTCTAGAAAGACTTAAGAGGTGTAAATATTTTTTCAGTTGTTGAAAAGAGGACACTCAAAATTAAAAGTGATTGTTCAAAAGTCAAGAAATTAAGATAATTTAAATGATAGTCTCTGAAGCTAACTATAATAAAATAAACAAACATATAGTAGAATGTGGGTGGGTATGTATTGAGAAAATCCGCTTTTAAAGGTTATATTTCTATCTTAAAATTGCGACTTTTTGCTTGTCCTTTTGGAAGATAAAGTATTTTTTAGGGATTTTCGTAATGCCGCGAATTACCTGCAAAATAATTCAAAGATTTGGTTTTGATACACAATACAAAAAAATCGAGCATAAACTTTACACTGCATTATATTTTGTTTTAAAAGAAATTACCCAGTAGGTAGTATTTTTTGCAATACTTGCATGTAGTAACTTTTCAAAGTCAGTGAAATCTTTAATCGGCTAGTGAATCAAAATAAAATAACACAGAGTTTCAAATACAATATTCAATTTCACGATAAATTTCGGAAGAATGTGAGGCATCTTGATTTATATGAGTACTAAATTGCGGTTCTACGGTATACTCTTTTTTTCTCCTTTATTCAAAGTTACGGCACGCATATTTCATACAAAACTCAGATTATTTTTCATAGCTAATTATAAATTTTCTATTCCAAACCATACCATGTAGAAGAATGTTTTCAACATCAAATTTTTCCACACTGTATTCAATATTCACGTAATAATCACCACCGAAAAAGGTTCCCCAAGCGCGATTCCATTTTATAATCACGTCTCCACAATTGTTGCACCGACACGGTGTCACGGTCACCGTCCCACTAGTTCCTGAAGGGGAGCCCTCTCTTCCAGCCGCGCAGAATGTTATTGAATCATCTTCGTTTATAAATAAATTCTCAGGGCTTGATGCTGATGATAGATCATCATAGCCTTTCACCCATTTTCCCCAGGTTAATTCGGCTAATTTTACCCTCAAACAGGTGTCTGGTGAAGTTTGTACCGTTGCGCAGAAGCGCAATACTTCACTTGATAGTACTAAGTTTAAAAATAAAAATAAACTGATAAGGAGAAGAACGGACGACATGGTTGGTAACCGCTTTATTACTGTAGGAAACACTGAATTTGCAAAGAGACCGTTATAAAAGCTGTTGTAATCTACAAATGTTGACATCAAGTCTGTAGTTGCATAAAGTGTTCCGTATTGTATTCTGGATATACATTGCAGAAAGAATTATTATAAATATATTTTTTCGTTTATTATTAATTAGACAAATATTGGGACGTATGAATGGCGGATAAAAACACAAAAAACTGACAATTCAGAAAAAACGCCATATAAGGTCCAAATATACTTTTCAACACACTTGCTCAAAATGACGTTTTTATTCCACCGATTTTTGGCACATAATCATAGATATTAAACACGCGTGCTTTTTCTGTACATTATTGCACTAGTGCCTTTTGTTTATTAACCCAACCAATTTACATTTGTACCCTAGTACCAAGTAGTAAGTACGAAGATGAAGCGATATAATTTAGTCGGGTTATAACTTTTATTTTAGGAACAAAATGTACATATTCGAAAAATTACAGTATGTATATATTTATTTCAAGAAATGGTAAATACAGCTTTATTACTAAAAATAACTCAAATTCATTTAAAATTTTCTGTAATTTGTGTTTTAAACACGAATTGTTACATTTTTAATCTTGGCTGTTGGCCGATCTAGTTCGCGCCTTAGTCTTGCGCGCGCATCTGTTTCGCGGCAAGAAAAAAAGCAACGCGCCATTTTTCCACAGATTAGTAAGTGCATTTTTCGTAAATAATTGTCGGCTGTGGTGTGATGAAGTTTTGATTAATGGCAAGTGTGTTGAAAAACGTCGTATGAAACACGTGTGCCGTGACCTATTATATACGCGGCTTCTTATGGCGCACTCGCTTTCGCTCGTGCGCACACAATATCGCCTTGTATATAATGGTCAACTTAGCACACTTGTATCATAATGTACTATTAAAAAACACCTATATAACATTTGTTACTTAAGTCTAACATATTAATAAGAATACAGATTCCTAGACATAACTCCATAGATATTCTTTTTTTTAAAAGGTACAATAAATATTTATTAGCTAGGTGAAGAGCTATCATCATCTCATAGTTGACAAGCTTTTTTAGATTCATAAAGATGAAATAAGAAACCAAAAATTTGCGCACGGGCGGGACTTGAACCAGCAACCTTTTGGCAAACCGGGCCAAAAGGTTGCTGGTTCAAGTCCCGCCCGTGCGCAAATTTTTGGTTTCTTATTTCATCTTTATGAATATAAAATATGACACTGTGAGTGTTAGATACATTCTAAAGCATAAGCTTTTTTAGGTTATGAATAAGTTATAGGTAAGTCTACGCTTACGCGTGTGAAAACTACTTAGGCGTTTTTTAATGGAGCGGACCCCTACAATTTAAAACGTGTGTTTAAAACTCAAGACGTCACGATGTGATAACCTTTAAAGGTAAACGTAATAAACAAAGTATTGGGAGTAGCCGCTCTTAAAAGGTTATCAATCTTCTTGACTTCCATGATAATAAAGTTAATATTTCGCTTTAATCCCTGAGACGATATTTTTCGCATCGTTTCAAATAATTTGAAATATTAGGAGAAAAACATTTTTGCGTAGTCAACAAAATATGTACACAGAAAATTTTGAAATTTTAATAAAAAGACCCCTCATTTAAAAATAGTTACCCTAGTTTTTAAAATAAAATACACGTCTTATTATTTTGTCCACATTCTTTAATAACATAAATCACTTTAGGGTATTGATCACTTTTTGTAATTAATTAGAAAATTTCTATTCCAATACATTCCATTTAGATGAGTGTCTACAACACCAAATTGGTTTTCATTGTATCTAATTTTCACGGAATAGTCACCACCGAAAAATACACCCCACGCGTAATTCCAACTAATAATCACGTCCCCACAATTATTGCAGCGACACGGTGTCACGGTCACCGTCCCACTTGTTCCCGTAGCGGATCCTTGTCTCCCAGTCGCGCAGAATTTGAGTGAATCATCTTCATTTATAAAAGAATTCTCTGGACTTGATGTCTTGCTTAGATCATAGTAGCCCTTCACCCATTTCCCCCAATTCAATTCAGCTGATTTGACTCTCAAACAGGTGCTTGGTGAGGTCTGTATCGTTGCACAGAATCGCAGGTCTTCACTTGACAATACTGAGTTGAAAAACGAAATAATGAAAAAATAAAAATATAGTTGAAATAAATGGACGAACGACATGGTTGGTGACCACTGAACGATTGAAACACTGAATTTGCGGAAAAAACTATTTGAGTGATAAGACTATTGTTATCTATAGTATGTAGTTTCACTGAGGGTTCCGTATACTTCCGTATACTAACTGAAAATAACACGCGTTCTCATCTTTGCATTTACTTTTTATTTATAATTCATACATTTTTACAATTGAATTTCCAGTATCCTACTGTTTATACTTGATAAGGAAATTCCTATCAAAATACCTGTCATGCAAATGAGTGTCTACGACACTGTATTGCTCTTCATTGAATTCTACTTTCACGTGATCAAAGCCGAATACACCCCATGCGTTATTCCATCGTATCACGACTTCACCACAATCGAAGCAGTGACACGGTGTCACGGTGACTATCCCAGCAGTTCCCGAAGCGGCGCCTTGTCTTCCACACGCACAGAATTTAAGCGAATCATCTTCATTTATCACAGAATTCTCCGGACTCGACGTCGATGACAAATCAAAGTATCCGTGCACCCATTTTCCCCAATTCAATTGTGCTGATTTGATCCGCAAACAGGTGCCTGGTGCGGTCTGTATCGTTCCACAGAATCGCTGGTCTTCACTTGATAATACTGAGTTGAAATATACAAGTAAATTGATGAGCAATAGCACGAGCGACATGGTTGGTGGCTACTGAATGATTGTAACGTTTTGAATTGATGGAAAAGCCAATGGTGATATAACTGTTATAATCTCGAACTATTTATATATAAGTCCGTAGTTGCATTAGAGTTCCGTATTCTTAAAGTAAAACTAAAGGCAAGTCAAACCATGCTTCCATTATGGAAGAAACACTTACAAAAACTGTTATTATTTTTAATTTTTATTATTACCATAAATTGTATTTGAAAAAAGTGACTGTGCCAGACGAGGAATCGAACCCCGTGTCTTACGCTTTCGCGTCTGCCTATGCCAGTCGGCGACCGACGCATTGGCCTTTTGAATTTTGCAAGTGCTTTCTTTTTAACGCGTAGGCTGCGTGACCACATCAATGTTGCGAGATTGCTCTCACAATATCCGAAGGATAGATTTTTACAAATATTTAACAATCGGTTAAGATAAAGGAATTCAAATTATAATTATATTTTTTGTAGTGTTATGTCACTACACCAACTTAATAACATCTGTATAATCAATACCAACAACAACTTTTATCGAAATTATAAGCTCAGAAACTTTTTAAAAGATGATATTCTTATGCCGCCCGTTTACTGCGCGCATAACGTGCGTATTTTTGCCGTGCGTTTTACATCTGCCCACGCACTTAAGCACACGGACGCGGATGACCAGAATACAATACGGAACTCTAGCTGCAATAACAGACTCGTATTTTACCGTGTAGAGATAACACCAGTCATATCACTAATCAGGCTTTTTGCAATTGAGTTCTTTAGTCATTCAGCGGTCACCATGTCACTCGTGATTTTCCTTGTCCATTCAATTCTATTTTACAACTCAGTATTATCGAGTGAAGACCAAAAATTTTGTGCTAAAATACAAACCTTATCAGGCACCTGTTTGAGAGTCAAATCGGCTGCATTAGATTGGGGAAAGTGGGTCAATGGTTACTATGATTTAAGCAAGACATCAAGCCCAGAGAATGCTTTTATAAATGAAGATGATTCGCTAACATTCTGCGTGTCTGGGAAACAAGGATCCGCGTCTGGAACTAGTGGGACAGTGACCGTGACACCGTGTCGGTGTAACGGTTGTGGTGAAGTGGTGATCAAATGGAATAACGCGTGGGGTGCACTGTTCGGCGGTGATGACTACGTGAAAATTGAATACAGTGAAGAACAATTCGGTGTTGTAGACACTCATCTGAATAGAATGTATTGGAATAGAAATTTTCTAATTAATTATAAAAAGTTACTTTAGTTACAAACTCATAAGTGATGTATATGATAATAAAGAATTCATTCAAAGCGTGTATTTTATTTTAAACAATACTGTTACTGTTACTCATATAAGTATTTCCAAAGAGATATAATTTTATGGGTAAGATGTAACACCCAATAGTTTATCCCCTTATTCATAATAACGCAAACAGTCTATTATGCCTGTTTAAACTATTACCTTGTTTTGTCTCTTTATTTCTCGGCCCTATCATCAATTGACAGAAAAAGACAAAACTGAGTAATACCTAAAATAGGTTTATTAGGCTGTTTTATTTATTATAAATAAGGGTTTTGAGTATATGTGTTAAAATTTTCATTTCATTTTTAATTTTCTAGACTACGCAAAAATATGCACTAGACTTCAAACTCCTGGATTTATTTCAAGCCATTCGAATAATGTTTGGCGTTCTATAAATAGTGACCCTTGAAAGTAAACTTCATCTGGAGAAAGGTCAAAAAGTGTTTGATAACCTTTAACGAACGGCTACTCCCAGTTTATTTCATTACATACTAGCGGTTCCCCGCGAATTCGCCCGCGTTTTCAGTTTGCCCCTTCCCTGCCTATCGCAGCGTGATCTACTATATCTGCTTTCTCGATAAATAATCTATCCAACACGAAAATGTTTTAAAATCGGTCTTATAGTTTCTGAGATAAGCGCGTTCAAACAAACAAACTCTTCAACTTCATAATCTTAAGAGTAGATAAACATTGGACACCAGTCAAATACATTGCTCTGACCCAAAGTAAGTAGCTAATGTACGGACAACAGCAAGTCAAGGTAAACACTGCGGTATCTTATGTATAAGCGTTAGTTTGGCTAGGTAGCCTGATGTGCTGGCCACTGTACTTATGCTATGGAGAAAACAGAAACAACGGTGGTTCTAAAATAACCAGCCCCGAGACAAGTGAAAATCAAACCTAGGACCTCGGAGTGCCAACGCCTTGAAACCTAGCGAGCTTAGCCACTAAGGTACCACAGAAGTCGTTAAAAGTATTCCTCGTATTATTTACCTTGGATTTTATTATCAGTCTAGAAAAAACAATAATTATTTGTATTATAACCGTATCTCAAGCATGGATTTTTCATTAAATATCCAGGATTTTCTGTTTGTGGTTATTATCACGTTGTTTTTGCTGTTTAATTAAATTTAATACAAATACTTCTTATCCATAAAGGAAAAAAACAGGTCTAAATCGCCAAAATAATATTATTATTACAACAATGTTATTGTAATGGTTCCCCTTGAGAATATCATAATGTATTTTCATCATCATCAATGGACGTCCACTGCTGAACATAGGCCTCCCCCACGGCTGTCCACAGCGACCGATCACTAGCGGTCTGCATCCAGTTTGATCCTGCAATCTTTATAAGGTCGTCTGTCCACCTTGTCGGTGGACGTCCGACGCTGCGTTTTTGGTCGAAGGGTCTCGAAACTAGAACTCTCCTGCTCCAACAAATGTATGTTCAGTTTTCATAACTTATCTTCCAGTACGCAACTACAGCAAAGAAATATACGAAGTCATATGTTACTCATTGAAACAAACTAACATCATGACTATAAAACAACTAGCGGTCCCCCGCGACTTCGTCCGCGCTTGTTTTGAGTTTGTTCCCTCCCCTCCCGTCGCAGCGTGATGTTTTATACCCTAAAGCCTTTCTCGATAAATAAGCTATCCAAAACAGAAATATTTTTTCAAATCGGTCCAGCAGTTCCTGAGATAAGCGCGTTCTAACAAACAAACTCTTCAGCTTTATAATATTATTAGCGCAAGCGCACGTCGTACTTAAGCTGCGAACATTATTTTGGTGCGGAGTTATGTTAAAACTGTGATAGCTCCTAAGATATTTATTGAATTTAAATTATATAAAGGGCAACTTTGTTCTAAATGAAATGCTCGTGATGATAAATGTATTTATTTTGATAAGAATAAATACCTGTGTGTTTAATACACCTCTAAAAATAATGCATCATTTTTTTACAAATTTATTAACATAAAAAAGGTTGTAGTAAGTCAACCATAAAAGATAGACGTATGCTGTCGCGGACTTTATTATAGAACTCTTAATGCTGAACAATCCTGTCATACATGAATTTTGTGTAACTTAAGCGGTTTTCGCAGCGTACGCAGCGGAAGCTCTCAAAAGGAATATCTTTCTCCCGTTTTCGCAACATTTTTCATTGCTGCTGTGGTCTTATGAGTCGTATCTTTATGTTAAAGCCTAAAGCCTTTCTCGATAAATGGACTATCCAACGTAAAAATATTTTTTCAAATCGGGCCAGTAGTTTCTGAGATAAGCGCGTTCAAACAAACAAACAAACAAACAAACAAACTCTTCAGCTTTATAATATTAGTATAGATTATACGTTTATGGCACTTGTTCTATTATTCGAAAAATATTTTTCATTTCTTCTGTTCGGAAAATTGAACTTTCATGTGAAGAAAGACGGGTGGAAAACAGCTTTTCCGTCGTGGAAAGTAATTTAGTTTTAATTGCTACGATCAGACATGGAGTTAAAGATAATTGAGTCACATCATATTATTATGGTCACTGATTTAAAAAAAATACGATTGTTGTAATTTTTTACAACTGACAACATTTCATTTTTGTAAAGGTATGGAAATTCGAAAACCATTTCAAGATGTAGCGATTCTTAACTCTCTAAATTCTAAACTCTTAGAATGTGGAGTTAGGCAGGGGGGCTTATCCTCCCCTAAGCTCTTTTGTTTGTACGTCAACGAGCTGATCGTCGAGCTCAGCAGCATGCATGAGGGATGTTCGATAGATGGTCAAATGATCAATAACATCAGTTATGCGGACGATATGGCGTTGCTGAGCCCGTCGATTGGTGGGTTGAGGAAGATGCTCCTCGTGTGCGAACAGTACGCTAGAGATCACGGACTTATGTATAACTGTAAGAAAAGCGAAGTCGTGGTGTTCGTAACGCGCGGAGTATGCCATAAGCAGGTGCCTCCCATTCGACTGAACGGTGAACAGTTGAACATAGTACCTACATTCAAATACTTAGGTCATGTACTCACTGCTGACCTCAAAGATGATTGTGACATAGGAAGGGAGCGCAGAGCGTTGGCAGTTCGCGGTAATATGCTTGCCCGCAGGTTTGTGCGATGCTCATGTGAAGTGAAAATAGCGTTATTTAAATCATACTGCCAATCTTTTTACACAAGTAGCCTGTGGGTAAACTACACGCAAAGAGCTTACAACGCTCTGCGCGTCCTTTACAATAATATGTTCCGGGTGCTGGTGGGACTGCCGAGATTTTGCAGCGCGTCTGGCATGTTTGCCGACGCTCGCGTAGACTGCTTTCATGCTTTAATGCGGAAAAAAATTAACTCCATCAAAAAAAGAATGCTCGGTAGTCCCAACAGTATTTAATGGTTTTAGTGGGGAGATGGGATAGTGCCCTAATGAAGCATTGGATCACAGCCCTAATTAACCCAAAGTCGGACCAAATATATTATATAAATTAAATTTAATTGGCCTGATTATAATTGTAATGTAATTATTTTAATCTTATCGCATTTATACTAATATTAGACCTAAGAACTCTGTTACTAACACTTGTGGATCTAAGTTATCTGTAATAAATAAATAAATTAAATTAAATTAAACACGTTAAACATTTTTTTAAGATTTTTTTCAAAAAGACTGAAAAGAACATGGAAGTTGGCACTTCACAGGTTACGCCTTTGCAATGAAATTTCATGCAGAAAAAAATTGCTTTTGAACTTTGAGCTTGCTGTCAGCTGTCACTTTGAGGTTTAGTGTTGTTGTTGTTTCCAGTACTGTATTGGACATTATCGATAAATTACGATGTGGTAAATTGAAGCTTATTTAAAAAATACATTTTTATTCAAACAAATTTTAAGTTCAGATAACAAATAATTATCATGATTCCTCAATCAAAATATGACTGATATTTGTAGTTATAAGAAAATATTGCAGTAATTTTCAGACATCATAATAATATTAAATAAGAATGGTTACTACTTTGTTTTATTTGGTTCCTTTTTACATAACTTAAATCAGGTAATGTTACATAATAAAGTAAAACTAAATAGGTACTCAATGGATATACCATTGATATCGAAACGCAACACTATTAACGTAAGATTTTTTTTCGAATATAGCAAAGACGTGACCTCGTAACATCCAACTTCATGTACTTACGCTCTTTTAGAATAGAGTTTTTAAACAATTATTATAAGAGAAAATACTGAAAAGAAATGAAAATGAAAAAATACGGGTGACTTCATTTCTGAAATTCTATCAGGAAAAAAATAAAAATATACATATGAAAATTTTGAAATGTTGTCAATTTAAAATCTACAAATATAATATACGGTTGCCCGCCATACATAGTGTCACTTTATTATTTTATTTTTGATTGTCACATTTTGTTTGTCTTTGACGATATATTTTTTTAGTTTGGTCGATTATTGCATAGATTATTAATTAAGCAGGTGGAGGCGACTTGCCGTGATTTTGTTGTTCATTAATCTTCTTACTCACTCCCACCTTTAGCTGTCACTCAAAGCGCTATCGCATGAGGCAAAATTGAACCTGGAATTTAACATAACCTGTGGTTGTTTTGGTGACCAAGTTAAGGTTATGTTCTTCTACTATTATTATTGTCTGTGAGAAAAAATCTATCAATATTTTTGATAATGATTTGAAATATTTGATAACGTCCGCATTTTATGTACTCTGATGTCTTCCGTGCCGTTACTGTCCTTTTTAACGTGTGTTTTATGTATAACGACAGTAAACAATCTGATATGCGATGTAAAACTTGAGGTTTCATTTCTCGCCAAACAACATAAAATCGCTAAACAAGAAATAGCTATTTTTTTTTAATTTTCCTCACAGTCGAAATGAAAAATGCGGTATTATGTAGTTCAGCGAAAGATGAAAACGCAAGTGTTTGCACAAAATTTATTACAGACAGTTCATTTATTACAGTAATAAAAACATTTAAAATAATTAGAAAGAATAACGGCCGAATACAAGAAAAATAGTATGTAAATCAGACGACATCAAATAAATAAAATCCTTGTAAAAATATCGATCGAATTTACTTCACAGATAATAATTGTCAAAATTAAAAAAGTAGACAGATCCTAAAAAGGAAAAATGTCACTGCAATGTACAAAAAAGTGTAATCTTGGTGGTATTAGGCGGCAGCCGAGTATTTAAATTTTTAATTTTGTCTTAATTGTATAAAGAAGACCAATTGTATTTTTTTATCAACAATCATAATAGCACACAAGTTTTTCAATGTATAAATAACTTATCAAAAAATTATCTAAAGCGTTTAAATATGATGCGGCTCTATTAACTTTGTCCCAAGCTTTGACATGCTTTAGTACTAGAAGCTACTTACTTTGGGTCAGAGCAATGTATGTGATTGGTGTCCAATAATTTTATCTACTTTTAACATTATGAAGTTGAAAAGTTTATTTGTTTGAACGCGCTTATCTCAGGAACTACTAAAACGATTTGAAAAATTATTTTTGTGATGAATAGATTATTTATCGAGGAGGTAGATTTAGCAGATCACGTTGCGATGGGAAGGGCAAGGGCAAACTTAAAACGCAGGCGAAATCGCGGGGAAAAGGATGTAATAAAATAAAAGTATATCCATGTATATTCATAAACACAGTCTGGCCATAAATACTGTTACAGTTAAAAATAAGAAAGATATTACATTTGAATTTGGAGTCTGTCATTTTTATACGATTTCTCATTGTGTTTTCTAATTTTGGCGCCAATACATTTTATAATATTTTGCGATAATAAAATGAAGTGGGGTGATAAAGAGAACCGAATCGCTTTGCATTACACAAAGTTGGTATGGAGCCAAATGCAATTTTTAAAACTCTCCATACGCTTAGTATTAGTCAAATGTTTGTGTACCGGGCTATCAATAGGTACAATGAGACCTCCTCTGTGACAAAAAAAGATCTGGCCGTCCACGTAGTGTTCGTACAAAAAGGGTGGTCAAAGCAGAAAGGGAAAGAATCAGCAGATATCCTGTCCGAAAGCAAAATATTTTATCTCGGGAGATGAAAATGGCACCCAGAACCATTTTAAAAGATGATTTAGGACTTGCAGCCTATAAGTGACGCACTGGTCATTTTTTAACTGATAATTTAAAAAAATAACAGGGTGTTAAAATCAAAACTGAAGCGGTACGCAAAGGGAGGTCACAGAAAATTTTTGTTTACGGATGAGATTTTTTTTACAATTGAGCAACATTTTAACAAACAAAATGACCGTAATTATTTGGCAGAGTGCAACGTAGGCATTACCCGACTTCAGTGATGGTTTTGTGGGGTGTTAGCTATGAAGGAGTGACTGAGCCATATTTTTGTGAAAAAGGTATCAAAACATCGGCACAAGTGTATCAAGATACCATTCTTGTGAAGGTAGTTAAGCCCCTTAACAACACCATGTTCAATAACTCAGCATGGTCTATCCAACAAGTCTCGGCGTCGGGTCATAAAGCTCGGTCCACGCAGTCTTGGTTAGAAGCGAACGTTTCGGACTTCATCAGAGCTGAAGACTGGCCGTCGTCTAGTTCCGATCTTAATCCGCTGGATTATAATTTATGGTCAGTTTTAGAGAGTACGGCTTGCTCTAAATGCCATGATAATTTGGAGTCACTAAAACAATCCATGCGATTGGCAGTGAAGATTTTTTCCATAGAAAGAGTGCGTGCTTCTATTGATAACTGGCCTCAACGTTAAAAGGACTGTATTGCAGCCAATGGAGACCACATCGAATAAGCTTTTTATATTTTAAATTGTTTTATATTCATGGCAAGACTAGGTATATGCAATCATTAGCATCGCCATTCACAAGTATACCTATAATAACAAAAAGTATTGTAATAATCTTTTATGTGAATGGTAGCAATTTTTACAAATATAGTTACACTAGCGGTCCCCCGCGACTTCGTCCGCGCGTTTTGCTCCCTCCCCTCCCGTCGCAGCGTGATGTTATAATTAGCGCAAGCGCACGTTGTACTTAAGCTGCGAACATTATTTGGTGCGGAGTTATGTTAAAACTGTGATAGCTCCTAAGATATTTATTGAAATCAAATGATATACAGGGCAACTTTGTTCTAAATGAAATGCTCGTGATGATGAATGTATTTATTTTGATAAGAATAAATACCTGTGTGTATAATACACCTCTAAAAATAATGCATTATTTTTTTACAAATTTATTAACATAAAAAAGGTTGTAGTAAGTCAACCATAAAAGATAGACATATGCTGTCGCAGCCTTTATTATAGAACTCTTAATGTTGAACAACCCTGTCATACATGATTTTTGTGTAACTTCTGCGGTTTCCGCAGCGTACGCAGCGGAAGCTCTCAAAAGGAATATCTTTCTCTCGTTTTCGCAACATTTTTCATTGCTGCTGTGGTCTTATGAGTCGTATCTTTATGTTATATAGCCTAAAGCCTTTCTCGATAAATGGACTATCCAACGTAAAAATATTTTTTCAAATCGGGCCAGTAGTTTCTGAGATTAGCGCGTTCAAACAAACAAACTCTTCAGCTTTATAATATTAGTATAGATTGTACGAAATGTTATGAAAAATATAGTAAAACTACTATTGGAGTGAAATTCATAATGTAACCATAAACTATCCGACGTAGAAAAATACGAAGCTACTTTATTATAATACTAGCAGTACCCCGTGACTGCGTCCGCGCATTATGAGTTTGCTCATTTGCCTCATGTCGCAGCGTGATGTTTTATCGCCTAAAGCCTTTCCTGATAATTTTAGAAATCGGTCCAATAATTCTGAGATTATCGCGTTCAAACAAATAAACAAAATCTTCAGCTTTATAATGTAAGTATAGATTGAAACAAACTATTCAGCGAATATAAGTAAAGATAAAAAACCGGCCAAGTGCGAGTCGGACTCGCGCACGGAGAGTTAAAAAAAATATTCAAAATTCGAAAATTCTTTATTTCTTAACAAAGATTTACATATAGGGGTCCGTGCCAACTTTAACTGAATTACGGAATCCACTTACTTCCACTTAGTTAAATACCACAATATTTTGTTGACAGCAAATATAACTTTGTTTTTCATAAAGTTTATATGAAGTACAAAGTTATGTTTGCGGTTGTCGAAAATGTGCTATATCTCAAAAACTTCTAGTTCGATCTTATCCGAACCAATTTCCGCTTAAAGTATTTGTTAAAATCTATTTCATATATTTTTTCAAAATTTACACTCGCTAAGTTTAGAAGATGTGGGGGACGCCCATTTTACCACTTTGGAAGCGTCTAGCCATGAAACGTTAGACTTTAAAAGAAAATGGTTTTAAGAACCTTATGTCATTTTAAAAGACCTATCCATTGACACCCCACACGCATAGGCTTAACTAAAAAAAAATTTTAGGTTTAGTTTTATGTATGTGAGCCTCCACTTAAATTTCATTATTTATTATTTATTATATGAGAATCGTAAAGCGGTTAACAGGATACATTTTTGTACTAAATTTCAACACTGTGATGCTAATAGCTAAAGAATAAAGTGGCTTTGACATACGGACGGACAGACAGACAGACAAACTTGACGAAACTATAAGGTTTTCGTTTTTTGGCATTCGGCTACGGAACCCTAAAAAGGGCGTCAGTTACAAATAGCTCGAATGCTCGAATGAAACACTCAAAAAATACAAAATTTAAAAAAAACTTTTCATTTACATTCAATATCATGTAATCAGGTAGTTAACCAGTCAACAATTCAACAACCAGTACAACATTTTACTCCTGGATCATTGCTTATAATGAACTTTAAACTCCCTATTAAAATAACTAGATATCTCACTGTCAACAACATCAAAATATTTTTCCTGGTACTCAGTCATCGCATACGCATGATGTCCAAAAAGCTCAGACCAGGACCTGTTCCACTCCACTTTGAGTTCTTCACAAACTTGACAGTGACAAGGGGTCATGATCACGTGACCGTTGGTGCCAGATGTAGACATTTTTCTTCCTGTAGCACAGAATGTATACGTGTCGTCACCCTGTATTTCAATCCCCACGCTGGGACCGTAAGACTCTTCTATACCGAAGTAGGTTTTAACCCATTTCCCCCAGTCGAGGTATACCGAGCTTATGTGTAGACAGGTGGATGGAGATGTTTTGATTGTCGCGCAGAATCGAAGACCTTCGCCCCACAAAAAATGGGGCCGCACATCGAAATAACGAGAAAAAGCTCAATTTCCTTCATATTGATTGCACTGTTTTGAACCGGTTTTTTTGTATTACTTAAATAAGTCCTATGTATATTCAAACACAAATAACTTTTTTTTTGATGACGGTTAATTCTTTGTTTGTCAATAAATATAATAATCTGCCTCTTCAATTATTTATGAAATCAAGGAGACATATTTTACTATTAGGATTGAAGATAGACTGATGCTTCGTAATGCAATGTTTGCCCTTAAGTAGATAATTTAATGACCTTGGGAAAATGGTGATATCAAGAGTTAAATGTACGGAATTGATAACAGCATTCTTCATCATGTGATCTTGTAATTAAGATGCTACTGAGCTTCATACAATCTCAGCTCCAATAACACTCAATAACACTCTGAAGATAACATTGCTGACCCCTTATCTCTTGGATTTTTCACTGTTAAAAAACAAAATTTGTCATTTTTATTAGTAACCAAAAACCTTCAAATCAGAATCATTTTTCTAAACATAAAAAATAACGTATTGAATACTTAGTACTTATTTAGTTTTTAATCTATGAAGTACACGTTAATATTTTTAAATAACAATGCACTTGCAGATGACATGTTAAAATTCCGTCCCCATTTATGGGAACATTAAATATACTTTGTATAAAACGTTCCATGGGCTACTATCATTATATGAAATTACGAAATGTTGCGGATTGTTATAAGTTTTAACATAACCTTCGTCCCCAGTTAAGGTGCTAAACGGGTGATTCCATTTTATCATAAATTCACCGTATTTGCGTTCACAAGACAGGAGACTGACATGACCTGCGCTGGTAGTCTGATGTTGCAAAAATTTGACATTTCATTATCACAAAAAATAGCTTGCAGTATCACGAAATCTGATAAAATTAAACGTATTCATATCGCAATCTTCAAACATACACCTTTGCCACGAATCGTACCCGATACACATCCTCCCATTATTTGGGGTAACCGTTATAACAGAAGATATTTTTATATTAGAGAGCTTTTTTTATATAGTCCTTACTGTCGAACTGATGGTTTTTACTGTCAATAAATATGCAACAATTTATCAAATTAAATTCAAGCTGTCTGACTGATTGTAAATAGAGACAAAAAAATAGCATGAAATCATAATGAAGGTTCAGAAAATAATATTATGCAATAAACCTCATCTCAGCACAAACACACAACAATAAAACTGGCCAAGTGCAAGTCGGCCTCGCTCACTAGGTTCCGTGCCAACTTTAACTCAATTAGAGATCCACTTTCTTCCACTTAGCCAAAACACCACAATATTTTGTTGACAGCAAATCGAGCCATGACTGCCGTCTTAGTGTAAGCGACAAAATCGTAACTTTACAGGAGGAGGTTTTTTTTGAATATCTTTGCATATAAAGGTGCGGGTAAGTAGAAATTTAACACATATTATTATTTTTTGAAGCTTCATGTACGACGGAAATTAATTTAAAAAAAAAGTGTAAACTATAACGGTTTTTGTCGCTTAAAATATTTTTGCCCGCTTATGGAATCCACTTTTTTCACCCTTCTGGCGCTTAAGATACCCTTACGATAAATTTATTATCTGGATTTAGTTGTAACGCAAATGACAGGTTATTATTTTCAATTATAGTTTTGGATCAAATATTTGGGATTTTTATGGATGAAAGGGAAATAATAGAGACAATATTACTAGTATTAAACAAAACAAACATTTATCATTGTTTATTTTCTTCATAGTTTTTATTATAAACACTGATATCAATCAATAATTAACATTATGATTAACTATACCTACTTCAGAATTAAATTTTAATAACAATCATCTTACAAATAAAATAATTTCAGAACATTTACTTCTAATGACATTGTATCCTGATATCCGCATTTCGTTTGACCGATACCTACATAAAGCGTACTGATAATAATTTATGAGATCAATCAATCACTGTAATTCTAGTTATCATCTTCTTCATCCGTTTCAGCTAATACGTCGGGTATTGCGCCGTCATGGTCCATGTTCAAGTACTCCGCATGGTATCTACTTGGAATAATATTTTTATTGCACAAATCAACCAGATCTTTGTACTTAGCAGCTGATATTTTTAGCCCTTCGTTGTACAGTTGTGCAGGTCCGTTAGTAACACTAGCTGTGTTTGCTCTAGATCTAATTATGAGGTTTAAATTTATTTCTTGTTTGCGATCATCTTCAAAAAACCCATATTGTAGCGTGACAACCGGATTATCCTTTTCCAAATGGTCAATCCTTAAAGAATTGAAAGATATTTTGAATTTTGCTGGTAATAAAGCTTGCGAAAAAGTCTTCCAATCCAAAAAGTCAGTGTGATTCAAAACGTTTACGACATAGCCTCTGGGATTAGATCTTGCATTAGTTATCATAGTTGGCCACTCAGAAGGTGCCCATACTGTCTTATTTCGAACAAAACTTTCAATTGTACTATGAATGGAGTCAACAGGCATCATAGTATGTCCAGGTAAGAGATACGTTATTTTTATAGTAGTAATGGTAGTACTGGTCTTCAAAAAATTAATTAACATGGCTATCATTGCACGGTTTCTGTTTTGACCAGCACAACTATCTGCATACAGATTTATGACATTATGGGTACCTTTGCTGTCTAGCTCAGATAAATACTTGAATAATACAGTAACTACTTCATTGCATCCTCTTCTTCCTTGACATTCACCCCATACGTAACAATAACCAGCTCTAGTCCCACTTTCGTAGATACTTTCATTATAAAATGCATATTTCCGTGTATAATACAAGGTAACACTCTTACCATGCGGAGTATTCAAGACTTTCTGTAAGTCAAAACTTACACAAAGGGATGCAGAATTGAAAGCTTTGCTTCTTTTTTGGTCTTCCAAAAAGAGTTCTTTGCATTTTATGTTATCTAAATTGTGTTTCTTGTATTCTGCACTTTGCTCAAAAACATCTCTACTTTCAGGCGGTAAATTTTTGTACTTCTCACAAATGGTGCACCTATCTTTTTTAGGCAAATGGAATCCTATATTAATATATATAATATTATTATCTGTTTTGAAAATGTGGCGAAATACTCTTTTTGACAATATTTCAGAATTGAGCTTATTCGCTTTTAAATGCGCAACATACATCTTGTACAAATTTGAGACGTTCTCGTAATCTTGTGGCAGATATAATTTTGTACTTTTGTTGCGACAATAATGTGATGGCACAGCTGGTAACATCTCAATAAATGACTTCAAATAGGCAACCTTCTCTGGATCAGATTTATTGTGAATCTGAGGAATCCTGCCATCTTCTTTAGAAATATTCAGTACTTTATTTGCATTTTCAACAGTGTATCTTAAAGTCATTTGGGATATGTCTAGAGTTTTCAGCAAAAACTGCTGACATACTTTAACATGTTCACCTCTGAAGTTTAAATAATAATCGTATGATATTTGTCGAGTGTTACTCATTGCTCTTTTTCTGCCTATTGGTTTTGGATAAACACACCCCAGTAAAAAATCCTTTTGTCTTTTTATACATCCAAGTCCCCAGTAGTTTTCAAAAATGACCATTCTTTCATCCTCATTAAATTTATCAGCACACGAGTTACCGCATTTCTTGTTAAGACAAGGATTAGGCTTTATGCTTTTGCCTACAGCAGCTTGACGGTTTTTTTTCTTCAGAAGTCTTTTGGATAAAGGTTTTTTTTTCCTATAACCTCTTTTGCCAATACTAGTCTCCTCTTCAATTTCTTGAGGCGTCTCATGGTCTGTATCATATGCCGACGAACCTGGCTTCCAAGATTCTTCAGAATCTGTAAAGGGATCGACAGGCGTCAGGGCCACGTTGTTTTCTGAATGGCAAGATTGGTTACTGGTACTTGGTAGTGGTTCGCTTTCATTTTGAGTACAGTTGAGAGTGTTGGTATTGAAACTAGTATTGTTATTTTTAGCAGTTGCTATGCTTTTATCTAGGTTATCTAAATTCAGTAAAGTGTACGAGTCATTACTATCAGAATCAGTGTATTCAACTATTGGTTTATTTTTAGTTACGGCGGAATCATCTTGCGGTATGTTGCGTTCGGGTACATAGTCGTGTAGTAAAGATGGTGATGGCAAAAAGGAAAAAATAATTTCCTGATCTTCATCGCAGTCTTCTTCCATTGGCATGAAATAATTCAGTTCTAAGTTCTGCTGCTTAACTTTAGAAACTAGAGATCTAGAATCAATGTCTTCTTGAACTTCATTTGACGGTATCAAATTCATAATATTGTTTATTCTAGACTGTAACAAAAATACCCAATACATTACTATTAAAAATATATAAATAGGGCATCTCCTTATTAAACAGTGCGAATAAAGCCTTGTTAGTTATTGTGTATGGTAAACCTAAGTGGGTAAGGACCCAAGGGTTGTACTTTCCCGATGATCCTATCATTTTCTATTCTTAGCGAGAAAGAGAAAGGGGGTCGCTGCAATAAATGACGGTTCATAATGGCAGAAAATGATAGCAGGTTTAGAATACATGGATTATAAAGTTTTTCAAAATTTGTATCGGGCTTCGGGCATAATCGTTTAACATAACAAAGTCAATAAAAAATAAATAGCAATAACAATCAATTACAATATCAATTTTATTACAATGAAATAAATGTCAACGTCATTACTAAGAAAAGCAAATTAGTTGAAACACGAGGTTATCCGACGCTCCATATTAATTTTGAAGGTATACATAGGAACTTTTAGTTATTATTAGAAAGGCTGTAAGGTTTCTTTTTTACAACTAGCTGCGCCCGCGACTTTGTCCGCGTGGAATTTAAATAAAATAAATACATTTTCTAAAATAAAAGTAGCCTAAGTTATTTGCCAGTGAAAGTCCCGTCAAATCGGTTCAGCCGTTTTAGAGTTTAGCCGGAATACACAGACAGACAAAAATTATAAAAAATGTTATTTTGGCATACGTACCGTGAATACATTTATAGGTTTTTAGTAAAAAGTGGTTCTTTTAATATTACAAACAGATACTCTAATTTTATTTATCTGTATGTATAGACATGGTGTTGTATTATTATTGTTGTTGTATCAAAGCATTAAGTAGGTTCCTATAAAATAAGCCCCCTTTCACTTCTTAAGACTTTGATACATAACAAAACTTAAGCTATAAGACCCATTTAGTGAAACCCTGCGGTTAAAATCGTGCATGTCTATCTTATAGTTAGCTAGTTAAGCCTTTATTTAAAGATCAGCATAAAAACCTAGGACTATTTTTACATAGGCTTTTAATTCAGATCATCACTCAATATCGCGCAAAGCGTTTTCAATTGTGATCTATATTCAGATAGTTTTTGTATACCAGTACTAAAATACGTAAATAATGTTACATATTTAGCGTTGGGTTTGTGACCGGTAATTTACTCAATTTCGAGTAAATTACCAAAAACCTGTAATTTACTCGGTAAAATTACCGATGACTGGGAAAATATTCAAATAAATTTAATTAACAAAACTTAATGTATAAATATACTTAAATCCTTTACCAAATTACCATGAATAACATTTCACTCATTTTTACTGTCTTAGCATGATGATACTTCTTTACATGCCAATACGAACACGAACTTTTGAGCTGGATTCACATCACACAAAAATATATTTATTAGGTTTATTCTGCCGTCATAAGAAGAAGAGACGTATCTAACAATTTTTTCAAAATTGAGTTATATACATATTTCAAATCAGTAAAAAAAGACGCATCTGTTAGTATTTTTAAAATTCTTTATTTGTGGCCGCAACCCTCAAATAATTGCTGTTAAAAAAAACGTATCTGCATCAAAACACAACATTTAGGAAGAAAAAAAGTCACTTGTGACGCACACTAGATAGGAAAAACGTATCTGAGTAGATGCGTCTTATTACTTTGAGAAATATTGGTCAATACATAAAATGAAAAGACGCGTCTACATGGTCGACAAGAAGAAAGGACGCTTCTGTGTAGCTGCGTCTTTTCATTTTAGTATTACAAAAAAAAGCCAGGCGCAAGTGGCAGTAGCGTCTTTTCAACTTCGTATTCTTTATTGTGCGGGGTAAAGGAGGGGATTTCGGTGTGAGACTGTGCGTGCAATGTGCATTCAGTTGTGCCGTGGCATTCAGAGGCTACATACGTGCGCAGAGCACGCATATTGTTTTTAGGGTAACGTAGCTAAAAATGTAATGAAGATGCGCCTTTTCATTGTAGTTTAACGATATAATCAGCCAGACACAAGTGGTAAAACCGTCTTTTCTATGTAGTATTTAAAGGCATTCGCCTAATTTAGGCGAGTGTCGTTTTAGTGGTACTAATTATTATTGAATCGAAAAAGGCAATCAATTTATTTGCTGTCAAAAGTTTATAGCTATTTTAGTAAATAACATAAAAATAATTATAATATAAATATAATAAAAAAATGCAATATAATTGAAATTTGAATTTAAATAATTGTTGTTACTAACTTTAATTTATAAGTTAATTGTTGTTAAATAATTACTAAACAATATCAGCCGTGATTGCTTGAAATAAACAAATTTTAATTTAGTGTCGTTAATGCTATTTCAGCTGTGTTCGCTTTACACCCCCACCTCGTCCCTTGCGCGCCTAAACCCCCAAGGCACACACACCACCGTCATTATTATTGCAGGTTTTCGTTTTGTAATCAACTTTTACTCTATTGTTTAATTATATTGGTTGTAGTTCTTGAGCCGTTCTTAAGATAACTAATATTATTATAACTAGGTATTATTTACTGGTGATATTTAAATAGAAATGGTGCTGATAAAATATCTATATTATTATATTTATGTTAATTAGTATTTTGCTTATATGTCTTAATAATTATTTGTGTTATATTAGTATATTTGTTTATGTTAGTGCATTTTACTTCTGTTTTTTGTACAACTCTTCTCACTTATAATTAAATTTCCTCCAATGATTAAACTTTGTGCATTACGAAGTTGCCTGGTAGAGAATACCATAAGGCATTAGGTACGCTAATTGTACATCTTACAGTGCAATAAAGTTTAAATAAAATAGTTATATGTACGAAGTGGCGGTTTCCAACATATTCAATAAGTATATTTATAAAGTATAACTATTTTAAGTTGTATGAATCACATATACCAAGCAGTTCTACTCAAGACCTTGACGCATTAGCCAGTTTTTTGACGGAGCTATTGACACGTGCTAGTTCTTCCCAGTGTCGGAAGTCTCGACATAGTTCCGTGTAAAACCACCAGGTGGCGCTCGAAAAATGCTGAGACAAAATTGGTGTTTTCGTGTATTTATTGATTGAGAAGAATTTTGGAGTGATGTTAAAAAAACTACAAATATTTTTTAAGATTTATTAAAGATATAGCTACGTAAGTTAAAATGATATTTGATGAATTAGAAAATCATAAAATTGAAATTGTCTACGCGAAATGTCAAAATTGTTGCATCAGACTTCGCCCGCAGGAGTTAATGCCCGATAATAAAAAATCATTTTGGTATGATTTACTTATCAATAATGGCAGTGTTGATCTCACTGAACTTTATAAAGACAATGTTGTGATAACATTTACTAAGCGTTAAACATAATAGCGTCTAATGAAAAAATAGTACATTATGATACAAGTGTGCTAAGTTGACCATTATATACAAGGCGATATTGTGTGCGCATGAGCGAAAGCAAGTGCGCCAGAAGAAAGCCGCGTATATTATGGTCACAGGCACACGTGTCTCATACGACGTTTTTCAACACACTTGCGAGGAAGAAACAATACTCCAATTATTTACAAAAAATGCGCGTTTTCGTTCGTTTTTTTTCTTGTCGCGATACCGATGCGCGCAAAAGGCTGAGGCGCGAACTAAATCGGCCAACAGCCACGGTAAAAAATGTAATAATTCGTGTTTTAAACACAAATTACAGAAAATTTTAGATTAATTTTAGTTATTTTTAATAATAATTTATTTAAATAAATATGTACGTACAGTTATTTTTCGCATAAATAACGTTTGTAATAAAAGTTATAACCCGACTAAATTATATCGCTTCTTCATCTTACTTACTATTTGGTACTAGGGTACAAATGTAAATTGGTCGGGTTAATAAACTAAAAGCACTAGTGCAATAATATACTAAAAAGCACGCGTGTTTAATATCTAAGATTATGAGCCAAAAATCGGTGGAATAAAGACGTCGTTATGAGCAAGTGTGTTGAAAAGGAATATTTAATCACTAGGGCTACTAATACTTAAAATTTTAAATACACATTTATGTATCGAAAGTGTTTTTTGGGATTAAAGTTGTACATTAAATAATGTAAAATGACACTATAATTCTTTAATAAAGTCTGATCCCCATATTTTATGTTTTATTTTATAGTAAAAGACATCCTTTCAGCTAAAACTTAAAAAGGTTATTGGAGTTACAACACAAGGGTAATACTGATCATAGAAAGAATAGACGCTTCTGCGTAGGGACGTCTTTTCATCGTAGTATCATGAATTTATGTACATTTTATTTACTTAAAAGAAAAGGAAAATCACATTTATACATTAAATAATATATATATAATACAAATTTATATTTATCAAAAAATAGTTTAAAGTATGATATAATAGTTTGCATACAAAAATTTAAATGTTTTATCTTAATTCTCGCACAGCGATTTTTTTTCGAAAAAAATTGCAATTTATTTTATTTCTCGGTTTAGAGGTTTAGGTAGATACGTCTTTAGTCCTTATGGCGGCAGTATTTTTGTTTTGTACTTTGTAATTTATGAGTGATATTGTGTTTGTAATATAAACATATTAATGTTTATTTTAAAAAAGGAGGTTATCAATTCGACCTATAAGGTATGTGAATAAGGTATATTGTTCGAGTGGGGTAATCTATTAAGGCTTCCAAAGTTCCAAACACGTGTTCAAAATTTCGTAAGTGTATGTGTGTTTTGATGTTTTTTTCACCACGGATTTCTTGAAAACGAGAAGTCATAGCGAGATGATTATTTTTTGTTCAATCAGATATATTGCTACTTAGGGTACCTACAGTGTAAGTTCCATCAAAACCAGAAGTTTTTGTTTTATAGGTTATTAATTTAATAACTGAAAATCACGAAAAAGGGTACAATTTTTGAAAAAAATGCTTCCTTATCATACTGACCTAAAAGCTTAGCTTATCGTTCACCTCACCATCGTCTGCGGCGCCGGTTTCTTTTCACTTTCTTACTCGAGATATTCAAGTATTTAAACAAACTAACGAGTTGCAGAGCGCAAGCCACAACTAATTCAACCTTCGGCATCTTCATGTACAACAAATGCTATGATTAATCTCGCGCATGTGTGAATCACGAAGCGTCTTGCACGTAGGTTTGATGACTTCCAGCCTCCCGAACAAGCCGAATTCTGAAAAGGCTACAGTACCATAGACCACATCTATTAAGGCAAATTATACAGAAGTCCGAGAAGTACGAGAATAATATGCCTCTATGTTTAGCGTTTGTGGACTATGAGAAGGCCTTTTCAGTGGTATCACATAGACGATAGGTGTTAAAGTGTCTGTATAACAACGCCACCATGGTCGGTCCGAGTACAGGAACAAAATACGAGGGCGATTCCATTGCGGAGAGGTGTAAGACAGGGAGACGTTATATCTCCGAAACTGTTTACAGCGGCATTGGAAGACGCCTTTAAGCTCCTGGAATGAGAAAGATTCGGCATCTGCGTCAATAGCGAATACATAACACGCCTCCGGTTTGCCGATGATATAGTCGTTGTGGCAAAGACGTTGAATGATTTTGGCACTATGCTCGACCAAGTATCCCAACAGGTGTGTCTTTGAAAAAAACATGGAAAAGACGAAAATTACGTCAAGTTCCCGTGTTATACCTACTCCAGTATCCGTTGGAAACTCAACTCTTGAAGTTGTCGACGAGTACGTCTACCTTAGATGAAAGATCCAATTAGATAGGCCCAACTTGGGAAAGTGGTCAATTGACGAATCCAACTCGGCTAGGCAGCGGTTCGGGAAACTGCATAAGAGCGTCCTCTCGTGTCAATTACCTCAGTGTCTGAAGACTAAAGTTTTCAACCAGTGTATGTCACCAGTGAAGACATACGAATCCGTTACGTGGTCTCTAACTATGGGCCTCATAAAGAAGCTTAAAATCACACAACGAGCAATGGAGCGGGCTATGCTCGGTGATCGAATCAGAAGCGAGGAGATACGTAGAAGAACTAAGGTAACGGACATATCCCTACGAATCAGTAAGCTCTAGTGGCAGTGGGCACTTTGGCAGGGCACATAGCAGGGAACTGATGGCCGCTGGGGCAGAAAAGTTCTAGATTGGAAACCCTTCGACCAAAAGCGCAGCGTGGGATGTCCATCGTCAAGATGGACAGAAGACCTTGTAAAGATCGCAGGATCAAACTGAATGCAGACCGCTCACAACCGGTCGCTGTGGAAAGCCGTGGGGGTGGCATATATTCAGCAGTGGACGTCTTTTGGCTGATAATGATGATGATGATGTGTGAACATCAATGTGAACAGCAAGCTCGCGCCAGCTCTCGTGCACGAATATTTCCTCGAACGTTTCGTCAATAACCAGACGAGAAGCGAGCGCGAATGTTAAATGCCATTTAATAATTTACGCAACGCGCACAAATTTGTTTTCTGTTTTATATGGTAACCCAAGTAACGTAAAATACCGCCTATCGGATACCTGCCTGATGCCAGACTGGCTCATCATCAGCGCCCCTTCACACATGTGGGCCTGGACTTTGTAACGTTGTATTTTTATTGGCTAAGTTCGCGTGAAACGAAACGCAAAAATTGCAATGACTCTTGTCCACGGCCGTAAAAAGGCATAGATAATTTAGATGATGATTCGGGGTGATACCGTCGTGGGAAGTTTCCCCAGAAAATAGGGTAAATGTTGCATCATCTTTCAGATCACTTAGAAATGGGTTTGCAAGTTGACGGCTTTAAATGACGTTTTCGTGCAGAAATTTTATGGGGACGGGAGTTTCGTTAAAATAAAGCTTAATTTATTGGAAATAAACTTTTTTAGGTGGTTTATTTCATTGGATTGGTAAGGAAAACTGAACTCATGAAGTCTTCTTTAGGGTTTTGTTGGTATTAGCACTGTGTTTACAATAATATCTCACAGCTTCTATGCTATTAAATAAAAGGTGGAATCTTGTGGTTTCTAGAATGTTCTTTCTAGGGAAGAGAATTTTCTGGGTATGGCAACCCGGTCTTGTTTTCCGGGACTGTTGGTTGAGCGTCGGTCACATGAAGATGTTTTGAAGACGGCAATAGATTCCTGGTCGGCTTTGCTGCGCTCCGGGGCACGCCCCAAATGCTAACAATAATTTAAGAAAAGACTGACGATGCCGCCAACACGTCACCGTTTTAATAAATTCCTATTAATTTAATAAATTAGAAAGAAATAACAATGGTTTCAAAATTTAATTTTGCCTTTTAAATTGTAAATAAAAACTAAAGAAATTGATATGGCGAGCCAGCTGTTAGCAGGTTTCGCAATTATTATGTGCCTGTAATTAATACAGCCACACCTTGTCTGAAATGCTTGTAACCTCAGTGACCTTACTTAGAACTTATTTGGATTATTTTTGAAGTCGGAACTTCCTTATGGATTGATTTGCTTCTTGTCTGCCGTTGCAGAGTTGTCTGTAGTTTGATGCAACAAAGATTTGAAATAGTAACCTCCGTTGAAATCCAAGGTTGGTTTTTCTTGTATTTACTTTAACTTTTAGTGAAAAGTGGGATAATTCAGCTATTAATTTAAGTATAACTTAGGAATCCCTTTGAGGATAAATTTTGGAATCAATTAGGAAATTAAAAACTTATATTGGTGGTTTATATTTATTTAATTAGAAATTGGTGAACATAAAGATTTGTAATAGTATAGATATAGATAACAAAATTAGAACCTAACCTAGTCTCTACTGAATTCTGAGCTATTAAGTTTTGTATTTGTTTTTTGTAAAGGTATTAAAAGGTAGATGTGTAATAGCAAATTTGAATCAACTTTTGTTGCCAAATGCTATACCCGGATTTCTTTATTTCATTCGAATATCAGTACCTTTTGAACACCCTTTGTCCACACTGGCCGGGAGTGACTGTGACAACTACTCTGGCCCCGTGAACGTCACTATATGTCGGCGTACCGCAAAAAGATGGATCGCACTCTTCACCTGCATGACGGTCAGGGCAGTTCAGAAGCCAGCGCTGGCTGCAGTGAGACTGGCTAGGTATTGGCTTCGTATAAACAATCTGTTTATTCGAGGCCAATTCCTAGCCAGCGCCGGCTACCACTAACCGGCCCTCACTGGTAGAAAACGATGGCTTCCTGCAAACCTTAAACATTTTAGAGAATAGGAACACCCTATTCACATGGAAATTATTAAGTACTCCTAATTTTGTTCACTATTTTAATAATTACGTAATACTAATTTATGTGACTATTGGTTGATTAATGTTATTTAAAAGTCCTTGAATCTAAATTTCTTAAGAAAATAAACGAGATCGATTGGTAAAAACATGAGTTTAACTTAACTAACCAAACTATTTTCTTTATTTATACTAAACAATTCAAAATATAGTCATTACCACTACCACTACCTGTACCCAGTTAGTAGTAATGACTATTTTTAATTAAGGCATTAGGATAATTTAAGCGTTTCTTTTCACAAATCATTAATACCTATTCAATCATTGTTTAAAACGTGTTATGTAGTAAGAGTTTAGCAACATTTGTTTATATTTTCATGTTTGTTCCATGAGGTCTGCGTATGTTAGCAAATATTCCTGTTGGTCCCATTAGTAATAACGATTCTTACGCATTTCTTTGCTGGCGTATGTGACTACAATAATTGTAGTTAAGTAATTTATCTTTGACATACATCAAATTGTTACTCACTAAGCATTTTTTTATTTTATCAAAAGGCTTGTTAAAACTCTTGAGCACTTCTTGTTTGCTGGATATTTGAAATTTGAGGAGGTAAGAAGTTTTATCCTGACTAATATTTGATTTACTAACATCTGGATGACCCGTCTGGTGAAGTGGTTGAGAAATCGCCTACTACGCAGCGGGTGCGGGTTCGATCCCCGCACAATACAAACATTTGTGTGCATGGACATGTCTGTTTGTATAGGTCTGTGTGTTTTCTATGTATATCATGTATGTATTTACAAACAAAAAGTATTTAACACAAGCTTTGAGTAGCTTACTTTGGGACTAGATGGCGATGTGTGGGAATGTCCAAAGGATATTATATTATTATTATATTAATTTTCATAGTACTTTTTCTCAAGCGACAGCTATTTTGCGACCTAAATGAGCTAGAAACTTATGTATACTACTTAAATTTAGGAAAAAAAACAGGATCTTGTTTTCAATTTAAAAGACCTGTTTAACATTAATAACAAAAGAGTTATGATTTTTTTTCGAAAAATTTAAACTTTGATCCTCTTTTTCGCTACAGTTTTGGCGCTTTAGCAGTTGTTCCTTTCCACTTACGAATTGTTCTTGATAGTTAATGTATGTATTTTGATAAGAATCAATACCCGTGTGTATAAAACACCTTCGAAAATTGTCCATTTTTTTGTAGCGAGTAAACTATGTAACATTGACATATGCTATCGCAAATTTTATTGTAGAACTGTTAATGCAGAATCATCTCATCATACATGATTTTTGAGTAACTTAAACGGTTTACGGTTACGGTTAGCGTACGCAGCGGAAGTACTCAAAAGGAATATATTCCCCCGTTTTCGCAACTTTTTTGTGGTGCTGGACTTATGAGTCATATATTGATGTTATATAGCTTAAAGCCTTCCTCGATGAATGGGCTATCTAAGGTCAATATATATATTTTTAAATTGTTCCAGTAGTTTCTTTGGTTAATGCTTTGAAACAAACAAACTCCTCAGCTTTATAATATTCGTATAGATATTCGTTGGTATTCATTTGTGAACGTTATATGGGTACTTAATGTAATCGTATATCAAATACAACTCCGAATCTAATTAATAATAATTGTACTAATAAGGTAAATTTCATTCCACGAACATGTTGTCCTAAACGAATTTCGTCTGATAATTTTAATGTTGACTCGAGAGAAGGGTACATTAAAATTTAACGCAAAATTATGCAAACCCTATGCCGGTTCCATTCAAATGGGAATCCGTACCATGAGCCACCTGCTCGAGCCGAGCGTCAAAACGAGCGGGACTTAATTATAAAAGTTGTTTTACCGCTTAATTACTCACGTCCTTTGTTATGGATACTTGACCGATCGCGTGAATCCGGGATATCGATCCCGTCTAAGCGCTGAAATATAATTTTCACATTTATAATAAACTATTTTGTCCACAGAGTGTACAAAGGGTTTAGGAAAATCTCATAATTACGTAAATTCAATATTGTACAGAATTCTTAATCACATGGCAAGTTAACATATACATAACTTTTATATGGTTTAACGTCTTAAATATAAATATTTTTTATTTTTACAACAAATCAGCCGTAACCCGCCTCTTGCAACTGCTTTGAGCTTAAACCCTTACAGCCAGTTGTCAATTTTTAAGCAACATCTAGTATTAAAACATAATCTGAACACATTTTCAATTATTTATAAGAACAACAATAAATGGCTTACTCAGTGTGATTTCATTATTTTAATCATGAAACTCGAAAACTATTTGGCATTAAACTAAAAAGTTTTTTTAAACCCACGACGTTATTACATATTACCTTAGCTGCCGGCGTCGACATCCTGCGTATTAATTGTGATTCCTCTCATAAATGATTCTCAATAAACTATTAAACAATTTCAGACCACATTAAGATTATTGGAATATGACGTAGCGTCGTGATACACAGGTAATTATAATTTAACACCGAAAACAATGCAGAGAGTGCTTACGGCACGTTCTTCACCTGAATTACTTGTCACGACATGATTTTTTGCAATATTGATTATAGTAAGCGACGAGATTTCAATGTATAATGTCGGTTGCGATAACAAGTGCTGGAGCTTACGCTAATATTATAACCAGTTAAGTTATTATAAAATTATAATTCACACTGTCGGTTACTTTAAACTTTGAAAATTACTAATACTTACAATAAAAGTCGCTTTTGCTGTAACTTTGTAACAGATTTTTTTTGGCGGGAACTGTTTATGTGGCATGATCAGTTGCAGTTTAAAACATGATTTGCGACAAAAAAAAACTTTTGGTAAATGTGTCGCTTACGATAAATTGGCGGTCATGGCTCGATTAATATAACTTTGCTTTTCATAGTATTTCTATAAATAATAAAGTTATGTTTGCGGTTATTGAAAATATGCTCTATGGGGCCGTTCAAGTATTACGTAAGCACTACAGGGGGGCGGGGGGGTCTTTGCTTTGCTTATTTTTGATGACATGGGGGGTCGGGGGGTCGGGATGGTGATTACGTCAGCAGACCGGCAGTAGTTTTTTTCATATTGGCAACCCACACATTGTCATTGTTTGAAAACTATACCCATTTTCGGGGATACTTATAAATTATGAATAAGTTAAGATCCTGTAACCTGTCCTCAAATATACTCCCTCAAACATTTTAATGATAATACGGTGGTAAATGAAAAGTTACAAAGTTAACAGATATTTAGTAAAGTTTAAAGAAATTTTCGGGCTCGCTTCGCTCGCGTATGGTTTTTGACGTTTTAGTTACGCTTAAATTTATACTCGCCGTTATAAATCAATCTTAAACCATTGGTATGCGGTATTTGACATCACTTGCTTCGCTCGTGTAGTAGCTGGTAAAATTAAAGAAGGTTTTTGCGGTAGCTTTGCTTAATTTTTGCTTATTCATTATTGAAGTGAAACTTCTTTATCGGCGTTGGAAAAACAAATATCGTCACATTTTTCGGTTACACGTCACATTTTTCCGTTACGCGCCATCTTTTTCTTGCCCCTACCACGGTTGGTTTAGACGAAGAGTACTTTCACTTTCTCATGCTGTAATAATCTTAGTAGCAAAAAGGTAAAGTGAAATAATTGTATTATTTGTATTCATGCCTATGATAATAAAATCCTTTTGTTTAAACTTTATCTAATTTAACTTTATTTAACCAATTTCTGGAAAGTTGCATGTAGATCATTTTTCTAAAAATAAGGCCATAAAGTAGTTTCACTTCTTACGTGTGTACACTAGTACACGCACACATTTTTTAGGTACAGCGTTTACGTAAGCAGGGAAGGGGGGAGTAAGAGCTTTGCTTACTTTTGCTGACAAGGGGGAGGAGGGGGTAAATAATTGTCATAAATCTGCTAACGTAATACTTGAACGGTCCCTATCTCAAAAACTGATAGTTCGATCTCGTTGAAACCAACATCTACATCATGTATTTTTTTCAAAATTTACACTCGCGCAGTTTAAAAGTTAGATGCGAGAGGACACCCATTTTACCTAGATTTTTAGAGAAAATGGTTTGAGTAACCTCATTGTCATTTTAATAGACCATAGACACGTCACACGCATAGGTTTGACAAATTTTTTTTTTGTTTTAGTTTCGTGTATGGAAGTCCCTCCTTAAATATCATTATTTTGTATTGTTTGTATGAGAATCGTAAAGCAGTTAACAAACATCAAATTTCAATAGTGTGATGCTTATAGTTTCAGAATAAAGTGGCTGTGACATACGGACGGACATACAGACAGACAGACAGACTTGACGAAACTATAAGGGTTCCGTTTTTTGCCATTCGGCTGCGGGACTCTAAAAATAAGCTTTGTGATACGGCTATGACGATACACGAGCCTTATTTTAATAAGGTTTAAGGTTCGCGGTGAATATTAATTTAAGGAAAAATAGAAACAATTCCTGCAACACCGGTAATAAGTAAATCAATACTTTATGTCAGTTTGACATTAAATAAACAACGTTTTGCAAATAATTTATTATTGCAACTATTAAATTAAATTCTACAAGGAAAAAGATTACATGATCAGTGCTACAAGGATTCCCAGCCAATATAGTATAATACAAAATCGGAAAATATAAAAACAAATTATCTTAACTTTCTGTACATCGTTTAATGTAGAGATCGGATAAATAAATAGATTCCATGCATGTAAGTAATAAAATTTTGCAATGTGCAAAATTTTATTACTTGTGTTTCTATGTGCATAAGAAGCTAGATATTCAGTGTCTGTTTATGGTTTCATGATTTAAATATGATATTCAACTAGTGATTATTAAATGGTCAAAATCCCGGCAAGGTAGCGGTTTCAAACTGAGTTTATTATCGGTTTCTCACTTTAAGATTCGAGCCCCTCATGTATTGCAGAACTATTTTAAAACAAGTTTTCAGCAGATTACAGTTAAAAAGACTTAAAAGACAGAGCAAGAACTTACAAAACCCGAAAAACGAAACCAAAGCAAGCGCATAATGATGCAGGGGACATGTGAAGTGCATTAAGAATGATTTATAATAGCTTTTTCGATTATTTTCAGGATTTTTTCACGAATTGCTGCAGTTGAAAGTTTGAAGGAGTGACAAAGCAATAATTGCAGTACAATAAAAAATTACAATGTAATAATTTAATTAAAAACCACACAATACCTTCTAATAAACGATTCTACCACTCTAATAAACGTTATTCCCTCTATGGTTGTCTGGAAGAAATCGCTCCCAGCGACAAGACCGCCAATATTGTGCTTCTTATGATTTGATTGAAATGTTTTTATTTCTGGTGTCCTTATTTGTGCAATATTCTTTAATATTATTATTATTATTATTATAATTAAATGCGAATCATTCCAGAATATTTTATTTATCTTTTCTCATACGTTATGTATAGTAACAGAGGCCCTATTTTTTAATCACTCGCTTCGAAATAGCGAGTGATATTCTTTCGACAGCGAGTTTTTTTCTATGATTTTTAATAAAATTCATCTTCGAACGAAAATCACTCGCCATCTTGAAGCGAGTGATTCAAAAATAGAGCTCCAGAAAGTCGAGTTTGTTACAGTAGGTACTAATAACTCCAGAAGGGGGCACAATTTTCACTATTTAGAGTCAGTTGAATTCTTCGTCGCACCGAATAGGACATACGACAGCTATCATCATAAAATGCTTTTGTATTTAATGTTAGTTTGATAACTAATTATCACTAATTCATCGGTACAACCTAGAACTTTTCTGTCCCAATGACTGGCCTTTGCGATATGTACTCTGCCCGTTGCTACTTGAACTTATGAACCCTTACACACTGCGACTTTTTTTAACATTGATGCACTCGCGCGTTTTGAAAATGCGCTTCAGCATCGGGACTCACAAGATGAACAGATTTTATTTAGCATCGATGCAGTTGGCGTTGGTATGGATGCAAGCGCCAAAATTCAGTACATAATTCAGTACATACATCAGCGTCTTCATCGCGACTGCATCGATGCTGCATCGTGACTGCATCGCTGCTAAAAATCACAGAGTGTAAAGAGTCTATAGTTTCACTGGTCTAAGTCCGTTGCGATCGCAGGATCACACTGGATGCAACCCGGAAACAGTTACTGTAGAAAACTGTGGTGGGGCCTCCACCACAGTTTTCTACAGTAACTGTTTCTGCTTATAGAATGATGATGGTGACGTAGAAGTATATTCGCTTAGATAAAAACCACTCAATTCAAAAGGATGAAAATGACAATTTAGTTAGAATGATCACCCATCCAAATGCGACGGAACCGTAAATAACTTTGGTTTCATCAAAAAATAAACAAGAACTCAAGTGCTTTTCGTTTTTAAATAGGTAGACTTTAAGTTTTTTTTTTTATGTAGCATGTCTTAGTTTTATTTCTTCTTGTTTGTTATTAATAAAGTGGAGTGCTTTAGAAGCTGTTATTTATCTAGTAGTCTACCTTTTAGCTGTATTAATGAGAGCCGAATAAGGGTTGCAAATAGTGATCAAGTGTTCTAGTGGTTATCAACTTTCTTTTAAAAATTGTTGCCCTCATAGTGCATTATTGTTGTGTTATATTTTTAAAGTATATTTTAAATACTTTAAAAATATAATTTCAAGTACAGGTACAATATTATATATTGCTTTATCAGCTACATTACTAATTATTTCGTAAGTGCCTTAAAATTTGAGGAAACGTAGGTAAGAAGGTACGTCAATAAAGTAGTAAATACTTTATCTAATTAAAAAAACAATTATGGAGTTAAGTTAGGGAATTCCGACGGGATTTCCTATTTTCTTATTATTCAACCCTCAACACAATTTGGATACATCATTGGAATTGTTATCAAGCTTTTGAAAATAATAATTAAAAATACTGCGTTTTTTTTTAACCTTATTACCACACAAATGCGACAACTGGGCCACGAGTATTAAATAAAATAATTTCTAGTTACTAATCTTTTTTCGACGATAGTGAAAATGACATTAGAAAATTGTGCTTGCGAGATTGACATTTGTAAAAATTGCAAGTCCCGACGAATGGAGTTATCGTCGAAATTAACCGTATTCAAATACAAATCCTAAGTAAAGGAAATGTATGAAAATTATTTAAAAGCATCATAATCTATTAGAAAGCATGTCTCTAGAAGTTAGTTCCTAGAAGTATCCGCTAGAGGCTCTTTACATTCTAAAACAATAGTAACACCGTATCTAGGAATTTAACACTTGAGTAAAGGTAAAAAATACATAGAAAAATCTTTTGATTTTTTCTAACATAATTCAAGCATAATTGTCGATTTTTCTGCTACGATGAGCTTTTACAGATTTTCATTACCCTTAAAAGCGTTATCGTCAACATCTGTCAAAATTAGTGTGTCGAGTCCTGCAAATTTGCGTTGTCGGCGTATCGACTGTCAAAACACCGTGTCGAGTCTCGCAATTCACGAGTTACTCGAGTTAGCATACGTCACTTCGCGTCGAAAGAGCAAAAAGTCCTACAGTGCCCTCCGTGCCCAATTCAATAATGCGTTTAGGGTGTTGTTGGGGCTGCTGAAGTTCTGCAGTGCCTCGGGGATGTTCGCAGAGTACCGTGTGGACTGCTTCTACGCTACAATGCCGAAACGGTGCGCATTCTTTGTCCGCAGAGTGCGCGCCAGTACCAACAGCATCCTAACCATGATCGCAAGTAGATGCCACATTTTATTTTACTATTTATTTCTGGCCTTAAATATTGTGTTACTAACCCTAGGCTAAGAACTTTCTTACTAACTATATATGGACTGTGTGGCCTGAAATAAAATATTTTTTATTATTATTACAATAAGTCAAACAGCCTAGTAAACCTATTTTAGTTATAACCATAAAATTATTAGCCCATTGGAATAGAACGACAAAAGCGAGATGTCACTAGCAGCAAACTGTGTGATAAAAAGAGATGGGTAGCAGAACCATTTTTGTCAGATGTCAAACAGTTGACCGCCCTGCAGAAGCTCGCTGAAAATTACGTGCATTTGATTTTTTATATTTAAAAGTGAAATTGTGTATATTTTGGAGAAATAATGCGTCTGAAACATGGTGACTTGATCGGTGATTGATTGTTATGCATTACAGCGGCATAACCCCAACAAATAATCATTTAACAGATAGATTAGTCCAAATCGAAGACTCTTAATATACGACTTATATTTACCAATGCGCTTCTAATTTAAAGTACGCAGTTTGATTATTCTATTCTACAAACGTTAATTTATGTAAAAAATAAAGACAGAATAACACAGGGAATGTTTATCGACGAATATTTTGTATAATGAAATAACATTTAGTTTTACACTAGAGCTGCATGTTCAATATTTTGTGTCGACTGTTTATCATGCAGTAAACTACTATATTTAACTTAGGAACATTCTTATAAATCACCTGATATCATTAAGTATCCAACATAGAAAAATAAGAAGCTACTTTATAATAAAACAAGCTGTACCCCGCGACTGCGTTTTGAGTTTGCCTCCCCTAATGTCACAGCGTGATTTTTATAGCCTTGAAATCATTACTCTTTCCTAATAAATAAGCTATCTCATACAAAAATAATTAATGAAATCGGTCGAGTAATACTGAGATTAGCGCGTTCAAACAAACTAACAAACTCTTCATCTTTATAATACGAGTATAGATGAAAACGGTAAATATATAGAAGGCTCAAATGAAAAATAAACAATTTTAAAAAACTTTTTATTTACATTCAAAATCATAAAATCAGGTAGTCAACATCAGTACAGCATTTTACTTCCGATCATCGCTTATAATGAACTTTAAACTCCCTATTAAAATAACTAGATATCTCAGTGTCAACAACATAAAAATATTTTTCCTGGTACTCAATCAAAGCATTCGCATGATGTCCAAAAAGCTCAGACCAGGGCCTGTTCCATTCCACTTTGAGTTCTTCACAAACTTGACAGTGACAAGGGGTCATGACCACGTGACCGTTGGTGCCAGATGTAGACATTTCTCGTCCTGTAGCACAGAATGTATACGTGTCGTCACCCTGTATTTCAATCCCCACGCTGGGACCGTAGGAGTCTTCTAAACCGAAGTAGGTTTTAACCCATTTCCCCCAGTCGAGGTATACCGAGCTTATGTGTAGACAGGTGGATGGAGATGTTTTGATTGTCGCGCAGAATCGGAGACCTTCGCCACACATAATGGAGCCGCACATCGAAATAACGAGAAAAAGCTCAATTTCCTTCATATTGGTTGCACTGTTTTGAACCGGTTTTTTTGTATTACTTAAATAAGTCCTATGTATATTCAAACACAAATAACTTTTTTTTTGATCACGGTTAATTCTTTGTTTGTCAATAAATATAATAATCTGCCTCTTCAATTATTTATGAAATCAAGGAGACATATTTTACTATTAGGATTGAAGATAGACTGATGCTTCGTAATGCAATATTTGCCCTTAAGTAGGTAATTTAATGACCTTGGGAAAATGGTGATATCAAGAGTTAAATGTACGGAATTGATAACAGCATTCGTCATCATGTGATCTTGCAATTAAGATGCGACTGAGCTTCATACAATCTCAGCTCTAATAACACTCAATAACACTCTGAAGATAACATTGCTGACCCCTTATTTCTTGGATTTTTCACTGTTAAAAAACAAAATTTGTCATTTTTATTAGTAACAAAAACCTTCAAATCAGAATCATTTTTCTAAACATAAAAAATAACGTATTGAATACTTAGTTCTTATTTAGTTTTAATTCTATTAAGTACACGTTAATATTTTTAAATAACAATGCACTTGCAGATAACATGTTCAAATTCCGTCCCCATTTATGGGGACATTAAATAAACTTTGTATAAAACGTTCCATGGGCTACTATCATTATATGAAATTCCGAAATGTTGCGGATTGTTATAAGTTTTAATATAACCTTCGTCCCCAGTTAAGGTGCTAAACGGGTGATTCCATTTTATCATAAATTCAGCGTATTTGCGTTCACAAGACTGAAGACTGACATGACCTGTAGTTCCCGATGGAGATCCTTGCCTTCCCGAAGAACAGATTCTTAACGACTCCTCTTCACGTATCAGAGCATCAATGGGACTTGATGTTTCTTCAGGAACATCATAGTTTTTGATCCATTTACCCCATTCTAGATGAGCTGATTTCACTTTTAAGCACGTGCCATGAGATGTATTGATAGTAGCGCAGAATTTGATATCTTCACCTGATTAAACAGAAGCGAAGAAAACCAAAAAAAGAAAGAACACGACCGCCATTATTGAAGGCTGCTGGGAGACTAATGTGTGACAATGACTGGAAAGCTTTTATATTAAACTATAATTATTATCTTATTCGGGGCCAAGACACAGATTAATAAAGTAATTACGACAAAGTAAAAAATACAGTGTTACACTAAATTACATGACTTTTTAGAGCTCCGTAGCCGTATGGCAAAAAACGGAACCCTTATAGTTTCGTCATGTCTGTCTGTCTGTCCGTCTGTCAGTCCGTCCGTATGTCACAGCCACTTTATTCTGTAACTTGAAGCATCACACTATTGAAATTTGGTAGGAATATGTATCCTGTTAACCGCTTTACGATTCGTATACACAAAATCAAAAATATTGATATTTAAGAGGGGCCTCCTATACAAAATAAAAACCGAAAACTTTTTTTAGTCAAACCTATGCGTGTGGGGTGTCTATAGATAAAAGTCTAACGTTTCATAGCTAGACGATTCCAAAGTGGTAAAATCGGCGTCCCCCCATCCAACTTCTAAACTAAGCGATATTAAATTTTGTAAAAATATATATAATGTAGATCTTTTAACAAATACTTTCAACAAAAAATAGTTTGGACGGAATCAATCTTATAGTTTTTGATATATAACACATTATCAACAACCGCAAACATAACTTTGTTCTTCATATCTTCTGTTCTTCTTCACTATAAAAAAACAAAGTTATATTTGCTGTCAACAAAATATTGTGGTATTTTTAACCGACTTCAAAAAAGGAGGAGGTTATCAATTCTACTATGTTTTTTTTTTGTATCTATGTTACCTCATATCTCAGACGTTTGTCAACCGATTCGAAAAAAAAAAAATCGCTTACTTAGAGGGTGTACCTTCTAGTTGGTCCCATTCTTTCCATTTCAGGATCTGATGGGATGGGATGGGATCTTGGTGTATTGATGGGATTGAGTGATCTTGGGAAACCCTCATATTTTAAAGGCACGTATATTGTTTCTTTACTAGAATCTTAATGTTGACGTGTTGTGACGTCTGATAGTCAACATCTTGTGAGGCTGAGTTGATGGTGGAACTCTTTAACGCTTAGGAGTTCAATAATTATAATGAAATAACTTTTAATAGGTAGTTTGTAGCTTCTAAAAGAACAGAGTCATAAGGTGCAACTCCCCCCACCCCCCTTCTCCTATAATCTATAAAAAATAAGAAATAAAATTTACTTTAAAAAAGTAAAAACCGACTTCAAAACCAAAATGCACTAAAAAGTCTTAAATAATCTCTTGTCTATTGAAAGGAAAGGTGGGTTCTAGGCAAAAAAAATCTTTTTGATGTCGGTGCCATCATTTTGACCATCAAGCATCCACCATCACAGCACCGACTCCAAAAATATATTGTTTGCCTAGAACCCACCTTTCCTTTCAATAGTTAAGAGTTTATTTAGGACTTAGTGCATTTTGGTTTTAAAGTCGGTTTTTACTTTTTTAAAAGTTATTTTTATACTAATGAATTTCCTAATTCAGTTAAAGTTGGCACGAGACCCACGGGTTGCGCGAGTCCGACTCGCACTTGGCTGGTTTTTTTATGTAATAGACGATGAAGAATTTAGATAAGAAATAATAATAAAACCCTTTCTTCCTTTTGCACATCACCCAGACAGGCACAATTTTAAAGCTTTTGGAACATGTACACCTAAAACTGTCTTGTCGCTAAAGGCGATCTCTTTCAGAAAACTTATGATTATAGGATTAATGTATTCTATTTTTACAAGTGAATATGTAGTTATCGGTTAGAATCCGTATCCCATCAATGCTTATAAGTTACATCATATTTCAAGTGCCATAGTTTTAAAGCTGTTGTGTCAAGTTTGAAGTATTTCACCCTGTAATTATTTTCCACCTTGGATGAATTAACCAGTTTACCACATAAGCATGATTGCCAAATAATTTTCTCCACGGATGATTCCATCTAATGGTGATCTCGCAGTGTTCACATTGACAATCCTGCAGAGTCATATGCCTGTAGTTCCAGACGCGGACCTTTGCCTTCCTGAAGAACAGATCCTCAGTGATTCTTCTTCATGTATCAGAGCATCAATAGGACTCGACGTTTCTTTCGGAATTGTTTAGTTAAGTTTTGATCCATTTTCCCCATTCTAGATGAGCTGATGCCACTTTTAAGCACGTACCTCGAGACGTCTTGATAGTAGCGTAGAATTTGATGTCTTCACTTGATCTGACTGTGGTAAAGAATAAAACAAATAGGAAGAACACGACCGCCATCATTAAAGGCTTCTGGGAAATTGATGTTTAACTATGACTGGATGACCCTTTTAACTGTTATCATTATCAAATTATTGTGATTCAACAAGACGAACTTTTGTGTTTATTGCTTGGACGTCGGAGAGATCCGTATTTAGGTATTTCCGTTTATGTAAAACTAGCGATCCCAGCAAATTTCTTTTCACCCCAGCACCGTTCCGTCTAGGTCCTGTTTTAACTATCCTATTCCAGGTCAGTTTTAGATTGGAGACCCTTCGACCAAAGACGCAGCGTAGGACGTCCACCAACAAGATGGGCAGACGACCTTATAAAGATTGCAGGATCAAACTGGATGCAGACCGCTAGTAATCGGTCGCTGTGGAAAGCCGTGGGGGAGGCCTATGTTCAGAAGTGGACGTCCTTTGGCTGATAATGATGATGATGATGATGATGATGATTCCAGGTCAAGACAAATCCACCAAAGTAAAAATGATGAAAACCGGTTCACCCGTTCTCGATTTATAAGTGATCTAACTAACACAACTTAATATCTATGCATCATTTGCCCTAATGGATGATGCTTTAGTTAGATACTTGGTTAATGCAATGGCAACGACCCTTAAAAGAAATTGTTTGCTTAAAAGGATTCCATCCTTTCTTTTAAAGAGTTAAGAGTCAAGTTAAGAAATTTAAGTGATTTATAGGAGGGGGAAATATAGGGTTGCGTCTTTTGAGTCTATGATAAACTAAAAGGTACCTAACATACGTTTTGGCGTCTCAATCACTGCTAAACTCATAAGCTTTAAGGAGTTCCACCATCAGCTTTACAATATGGTCACTATCAGACGTAAATACAAGTCAACATTAATCCCTCAAGCGTATGTGAACGAGACACAATGCAAATTCTATTGTTATGCGGTTGCCTGCAACCGCTCGGGTGTTGAAGCATTAAATTACTAATACGAAAACACTTTGCGTGCCTTTCAAATTTGAGGGTTTCCCTGGATTACACTAAGATCTTATATTCAGATCCCACCTGGCAACAATGGGCCCAACTACAAAGTAAACCCCCTGAGTAAAAAAAACAAAAACAAATCGACCAGAAATGACTTAAATATCAAGTAACTTACATACAAAAAACATATGGTCGAATTGATAACCTCCTCCTTTTTAAAATCTGTGAAAAATAAGATAAAGATAATTATTATTTACATAGTTATTAAGCCCACCTATGTGATTAATTAAGGAACAAAATAGAATGTAAAGATATAGTTGAAAAAGTTCAAAAGACGGCTGAAATCTTATATTCTGACTAGGGCGGTCCCCGCGACTTCGTCCGCGCGTTTTGAGTTTGCTTCCTCCCCTACCGTCGCAGCGTGATATTTTAAAAGCCCAAAGCATTGCTCGCAAAAATAAGACGAAGAGTTGGCGCCAAACCTTCGTTTGTAAATGTGAAATAAATTGTAATGTGATTAACACTAACACTAGTCATAAGTCCCTATTATTACTAACTCACTTTGGAATTTTGTTCTGAAATAAATTATATATTGTTATAAACAAACAACAAAATTATTCAGCTTTATAATATAAGTATTGATTTTTAATAACATACCTAGAAATTATACCTTCTAGTTGGTCCCATTGGAAAATAAAAATCAGATACCGGTTTACAGTTAAGTTAGGTACCATACTGTTTAAAATAAAACATCTTAAATCATTTGTAATTTTACTATTTATTTCGAGTTTCGTTCATATTTTTCTTACTAATAAAATTACTTCTTGTAATTAATAACAAAATTCCTATCCCAATAGTTTCCATTCAAAAAAGTGTCGACCACTCCAAATTGATCTCCACTGTATTCAATCGTCACGGATCTTTTCCCACCAAAGAATCTACCCCAGGGATTGTTCCACTTTATCACCACTTCACCGCATCCGTTACACCGACACGGCGTCACGGTCACCGTCCCACTAGTCCCGGAGGCGGACACTTGCCTCCCAGTCGCGCAGATTTTCAGCGAATCGTCTTCATTTATAAATGAACTCTCAGGACTTGATCTTGAAGATAGATGGTTGTATCCGTCCACCCATTTTCCCCAAGTCAATTCAGCTGATTTGACCCTCAAACAGGTGCCTGGTGCGGTTTGTATCGTTGCGCAGAATCGCTTGACTTCACTCGATGTTACCAAATTGAAAAATACAATTAAATGGACGACAAAAATCACGGGTGACATGGTTGGAAACAACTGAAGCACTGAATTTGCAAATTAACCGACAGCGATGACTGTTGTAATCTCCCAATAAATAATAGTCTGTATTTATATCTAGGATTCCGTATACGTATACGTCCTATTACAAACAAGTTTATCATATAGAACAGCAAAAAAAAAGTATGATGAATAGAATTTAAATTAAAGGTAGAAGGATAACATTTGGTAGAAGGATAACTCTGGACTATGCAGAGATTTTAGAAAATTAAAGAGCATACAATATACTTTGGATTTTTTATGATTTTCGACGTATTTTCGCTCTAGAAAGACTTAAGAGGTGTTAATATTTTTTCAGTTGTTGAAAAGAGGACACACAAAATTAAAAGTGATTGTTCAAAAGTCAAGAAATTAAGATAATTTATATGGTAGTCTCTGAAGCTAACTATAATAAAATAAACAAACACATAGTAGAATGTGGGTGGGTATGTATTGAGAAAAACCCCTTTTAAACGTTATATTTCTAACTTAAAATTGCGACTTTTTGCTTGTCCTTTTAGAAGATAAAGTATTTTTTAGGGATTTTTGTAATGCCGTGAATTACCTGCTAAATAATTTTAAGATTTGGTTTTGATACACAATACAAAAAAATCGAGCATAAACTTTACACTGCATTATTTTTTGTTTTAAAAGAAATTACCCAGTAGGTAGTATTTTTTGCAATACTCGCATGTAGTAACTTTTCAAAGTCAGTGAAATCTTTAATCGGCTAGTGAATCAAAATAAAATAACACAGAGTTTCAAATACAATATTCAATTTCACGATTAATTTCGGAAGAAAATGAGGCATCTTGATTTATATGAGTACTAAATTGCGGTTCTACGGTATACTCTTTATTTCCTTTTTATTTCTCCTTTATTCAAAGTTTCGGCACGCATATTTCATACAAAACTCAGATTATTTTTCATAGCTAATTATAAATTTTCTATTCCAAACCATGCCATGTAGAAGAATGTTTTCAACATCAAATTTTTCTGCACTGTATTCAATATTCACGTAATAATCACCACCGAAAAAGGTTCCCCAAGCGCGATTCCATTTTATAATCACGTCTCCACAATTGTTGCACCGACACGGTGTCACGGTCACCGTCCCACTAGTTCCTGAAGGGGAGCCCTCTCTTCCAGCCGCGCAGAATGTTATTGAATCATCTTCGTTTATAAATAAATTCTCAGGGCTTGATGCTGATGATAGATCATCATAGCCCTTCACCAATTTTCCCCAGGTTTATTACTCGGCTAATTTGACCCTCAAACAGGTGTCTGGTGAAGCTTGTACCGTTGCGCAGAAGCGCAATACTTCACTTGATAGTACTAAGTTTAAAAATATTAATAAACTGATAAGGAGAAGAACGAACGACGTGGTTGGTAACCGCTTTATTACTGTAGGAAACACTGAATTTGCAAAGAGACTGTTATAAGAGCTGTTGTAATCTACAAATGTTGGCATCAAGTCAAAGGTTGCATAAAGTGTTCCGTATTGTATTCTAGATATACATTGCAGAAAGAATTATTATAAATATATTTTTTCGTTTATAATTAATTAGACAAATATTGGGACGTACGAATGGCGGATAAAAACACAAAAAAACTGACAATTCAGAAAAAACTTATGAGGTCCAAATATACTTTTTAAAAAACTTATATAACATTTGTTACTTAAGTCTAACATATTAATAAGAATACAGATTCCTAGACATAACTCCATAGATACTCTTTTTTTAAAACGTACAATAAATATTTATTAGTTAGGTGAAGAGCTATCATCATCTCATAGTCGACAAGCTTTTTTAGGTTATGAATAAGTTATAGGTAAGTCTACGCTTACGCGTGTGAAAACTACTTAGGCGTTTTTTAATGGAGCGGACCCCTACAATTTAAAACGTGTGTTTCAAACTCAAGACGTCACGATGTGATAACTTTTAAAGGTAAACGTAATAAACAAAGTATTTGGAGTAGCCGCTCTTAAAAGGTTATCAAACTTCTTGACTTCCATGATAATAAAGTTAATATTTCAGGGTCCCCCGCTTTAATCCCTGAGACGATATTTTTCGCATCGTTTCAAATAATTTGAAATATTAGGAGAAAAACATTTTTGCGTAGTCAACAAAATATGTACACAGAATATTTTGAAATTTTAATAAAAATACCCCTCATTTAAAAATAGTTACCCTAGTTTTTAAAATAAAATACACGTCTTATTATTTTGTCCACATTCTTTAATAACATAAATCACTTTAGGGTGTTGATCACTTTTTGTAATTAATTAGAAAATTTCTATTCCAATACATTCCATTTAGATGAGTGTCTACAACACCAAATTGGTTTTCATTGTATCTAATTTTCACGGAATAGTCACCACCGAAAAATACACCCCACGCGTAATTCCAACTAATAATCACGTCCCCACAATTGTTGCAGCGACACGGTGTCACGGTAACCGTCCCACTTGTTCCCGTAGCGGATCCTTGTCTCCCAGTCGCGCAGAATTTGTGTGAATCATCTTCATTTATAAAAGAATTCTCTGGACTTGATGTCTTGCTTAGATCATAGTAGCCCTTCACCCATTTCCCCCAATTCAATTCAGCTGATTTGACTCTCAAACAGGTGCTTGGTGAGGTCTGTATCGTTGCACAGAATCGCAGGTCTTCACTTGACAATACTGAGTTGATAAACGAAAAAATTGAAAAATAAAAAAATAGTTGAAGTAAATGGACGAACGACATGGTTGGTGACCACTGAACGATTGAAACACTGAATTTGCGGAAAAAAACTATTTGAGTGATAATACTATTGTTATCTATAGTATGTAGTTTCACTGAGGGTTCCGTATACTTCCGTATACTAACTGAAAATAACACGCGTTCTCATCTTTGCATTTACTTTTTATTTATAATTCATACATTTTTACAATTGAATTTCCAGTATCCTACTGTTTATACTTGATAAGGAAATTCCTATCAAAATACCTGTCATGCAAATGAGTGTCTACGACACTGTATTGCTCTTCATTGAATTCTACTTTCACGTGATCAAAGCCGAATACACCCCATGCGTTATTCCATCGTATCACGACTTCACCACAATCGAAGCAGTGACACGGTGTCACGGTGACTATCCCAGCAGTTCCCGAAGCGGCGCCTTGTCTTCCACACGCACAGAATTTAAGCGAATCATCTTCATTTATCACAGAATTCTCCGGACTCGACGTCGATGACAAATCAAAGTATCCGTGCACCCATTTTCCCCAATTCAATTGTGCTGATTTGATCCGCAAACAGGTGCCTGGTGCGGTCTGTATCGTTCCACAAAATCGCTGGTCTTCACTTGATAATACTGAGTTGAAATATACAAGTAAATTGATGAGCAATAGCACGAGCGACATGGTTGGTGGCTACTGAATGATTGTAACGTTTTGAATTGATGGAAAAGCCAATGGTGATATAACTGTTATAATCTCGAACTATTTATATATAAGTCCGTAGTTGCATTAGAGTTCCGTATTCTTAAAGTAAAACTAAAGGCAAGTCAAACCATGCTTCCATTATGGAAGAAACACTTACAAAAACTGTTATTATTTTTAATTTTTATTATTACCATAAATTGTATTTGAAAAAAGTGACTGTGCCAGACGAGGAATCGAACCCCGTGTCTTACGCTTTCGCGTCTGCCTATGCCAGTCGGCGACCGACGCATTGGCCTTTTGAATTTTGCAAGTGCTTTCTTTTTAACGCGTAGGCTGCGTGACCACATCAATGTTGCGAGATTGCTCTCACAATATCCGAAGGATAGATATTTACAAATATTTAACAATCGGTTAAGATAAAGGAATTCAAATTATAATTATATTTTTTGTAGTGTTATGTCACTACACCAACTTAATAACATAAATTACACTTGAAAAAAGCAACTGTGTTGTGTGTGTGTTTAAGTCGTGGTCCCCATTAGTAGTGGATCGCTTTTCTGGCAGCCGTCAGCTCGTACCTCGCTACGCCCATAAAGACAAGTATTTTGTTCGATGAAATTCATTGTAGATATTGCCCTTAAAGTTTTATTACTAAATGCCTGGACACACTGTATAATCAATACCAACAACAACTTTTATCGAAATTATAAGCTCAGAAACTTTTTAAAAGATGATATTTTTATGCCGCCCGTCCACTGCGCGCATAACGTGCGTATTTTTGCCGTGCGTTTTACATCTGCCCACGCACTTAAGCACACGGACGCGGATGACCAGAATACAATACGGAACTCTAGCTGCAATAACGGACTCGTATTTTACTGTGTAGAGATAACACCAGTCATATCACAAATCAGGCTTTTTGCAACTGAGTTCTTTAGTCATTCAGCGGTCACCATGTCACTCGTGATTTTCCTTGTCCATTTAATTCTATTTTACAACTCAGTATTATCGAGTGAAGACCAAAAATTTTGTGCTAAAATACAAACCTTATCAGGCACCTGTTTGAGAGTCAAATCGGCTGCATTAGATTGGGGAAAGTGGGTCAATGGTTACTATGATTTAAGCAAGACATCAAGCCCAGAGAATGCTTTTATAAATGAAGATGATTCGCTAACATTCTGCGTATCTGGGAGACAAGGATCCGCGTCTGGAACTAGCGGGACAGTGACCGTGACACCGTGTCGGTGTAACGGTTGTGGTGAAGTGGTGATAAAATGGAATAACGCGTGGGGTGCACTGTTCGGCGGTGATGACTACGTGAAAATTGAATACAGTGAAGAACAATTTGGTGTTGTAGACACTCTTCTGAATGGAATGTATTGGAATAGGAATTTTATAATTAATCATAAAAAGTAACCTTAGTTACAAACTCAAAAGTGATTTTTATGTTATAAAAGAATTCATAGAAAGCGTGCATTTTATTTTAAACAATAGTTACTTTATCGTCTAGTAACATCATAGGAGTACTATGTAAGATGTAACTCCCAATAGTCTATCCCCCTTATTCATAATAACGCAAACAGTCCAAATAGCCTGTTTCAACTATTAGCCTGTTTTGTCTCGTTATTTCTCGGCGCTCTCATCAATTGACGGAAAGAGACAAAACTGTGTTATAACTAAAATAGGATTACTAGGCTGTTTGACTTATTATAATAATAATAAAAAATCTCTTTTTTCAGGCCACTCAGCCCATATAAGTGTAGTTAGTAACAAAGTTCTTAGCCTAGGGTTAGTAACACAATTTTTAGTAGCCAGAAATAAATAGTAAAATAAAATGTGGCATCTACTTGCGATCATGGTTAGGATGCTGTTGGTACTGACGCGCACTCTGCGGAAGGGACGCGCACCGTTTCGGCATTGTAGCGTAGACGCAGTCCACACGGTACTCTGCGAACATCCCCGAGGCACTGCAGAACCGCGGCAGCCCCAACAACACCCTAAACGCATTGTTGAATTGGACACGGAGGGCCTTGTAGGACTTTTTGCTGTATTTAGCCCACATACTACACATGTAAAAGGATGTACAATAAGCTCTAAACAGAGTGATTTTAACCTGTGCAGAACATTGTAAGGATCTGCGAGCTATCATATTTGCCCTGACTGCGAGCGCCCTCCGTGCCCTTTCTATGTCGTCATCATCTCTGAGGGTAGAAGTCAATATGGTTCCCAAGTATTTAAAAGCCTGCACTGTTTGCAATGCCTGATCATCAAGCCTAGAACATCTGGGTACCTAGCTGTAGTAGGTATTACCTCTAGCCACAAAGTCCATGCTTACACTTTTATTATAATGAATAAGGGTTTTGAGTATATGTGTTAAAATTTTCATGTTATTCTAGACTACGCAAAAGTATGCATTTGACTTCAAACCCCTGGAATTATTTCAAGTCATTTGAAAAATGATTGACGAACTATAAATAGTGACCCATGATAGTAAACTTTATCTGGAGAAAGGTCAAAAAGTGTTTGATATCCTTTAACGAACGGTTACTCCCAGTTTATTTCATTACATACTAGCGGTCCCCCGCGATTTTGGCTGGGTTTTAAATTTGCCCCTTCCCTGCCTATCGCAGCGTGATCTACTATATCGGCTTCCTCGATTAATAATCTATCCAACACAAAAATATTTTTTCAAATCGGTCTAATAGTTTCTGGGATAAGTGCATTCAAACAAACAAACTCTTCAACTTCATAATGTTAAGAATAGATAAATATTGGACACCGATCACGTACATTGCTCTGACCCAAAGTAAGCAGCTAATATACGGACAACAGAAAGAAAGAGAGAAAGAAAATGAAAGAAAATGAGTTTATTAATTTAGGACATCACAAACACACACACATTAAAACGAGTTTACAGAACAATAACATACACAATCACACAACGAATTTACAAATTACAAAACAGAAAAATACAACCAAAAAGAAAAAGAAAAAAAAAACTAAGTAGAAAAAATATATTAACCCTGTAGTGCGTGGCATAGTGTGCCGTGTGTCGGTGATGTCCAAATCAACAACAAGTCAAGGTAAACACTGCGGTATCTTATGTAGTTGCAATAAGGGCTAGTTTGGCTAGGTAGCCTGATGTGCTGGCCACTGTGTTTATGCTATGGAAAAAACAGAAACAACGGTGGTTCTACAATAACCAGCCCCGAGACAACCGAAATTCAAACCTAGGACCTCGGAGTGCCAACGCCTTGAAACCTAGCGAGCTTAGCCACTATATGTACCACAGAAGTCGTTAAAAGTATTCCTCGTATTATTTACCTTGGGTTTTATTATCAGTCTAGAAAAAACAATAATTATTTGTATTATAACCGTATCTCAGGCATGGATTTTTCATTAAATATCCAGGATTTTCTGTTTGTGGTTATTATCACGTTGTTTTTGCTGTTTAATTAAATTTAATACAAATACTTATTATCCCTAGAGGAAAAAACAGGTCTAAATCGCCAAAATAATATTATTATTACAACAATGTTATTTTAATGGTTCCCCTTGAGAATATCATAATGTATTTTCATCATCATCAATGGACGTCCACTGCTGAACATAGGCCTCCCCCACGGCTGTCCACAGCGACCGATCACTAGCGGTCTGCATCCAGTTTGATCCTGCAATCTTTATAAGGTCGTCTGTCCACCTTGTCGGTGGACGTCGGACGCTGCGTTTTTGGTCGAAGGGTCTCGAAACTAGAACTCTCCTGCTCCAACAAATGTATGTTCAGTTTCCATAACTTATCTTCCAGTACGCAACTTCAGCAAAGAAATATACGAAGTCATATGTTACTCATTGAAACAAACTAACATCCTGACTATAAAACAATTATACGTTTATGGCACTTGTACTATTATTCGAAAAATATTTTTCATTTCTTCTGTTCGGAAAATTGAACTTTCATGTGAAGAAAGACGGGTGGAAAACAGCTTTTCCGTCGTGGAAAGTAATTTAGTTTTAATTGCTACGATCAGACATGGAGTTAAAGATAATTGAGTCACATCATATTATTATGGTCACTGATTTAAAAAAAATACGATTGTTGTAATTTTTTACAACTGACAACATTTCATTTTTGTAAAGGTATGGAAATTCGAAAACCATTTCGAGATGTAGCGATTCTAAACACGTTAAACATTTTTTTAAAGATTTTTTTCCGTTTTATTTTTAAAGTTACTCGTAAATGAAAAAGACTGAAAAGAACATGGAAGTTGGCACTTCACAGGTTACGCCTTTGCAATGAAATTTCATGCAGAAAAAAATTGCTTTTGAACTTTGAGCTTGCTGTCAGCTGTCACTTTGAGGTTTAGTGTTGCTGTTGTTTCCGGTACTGTATTGGACATTATCGATAAATTACGATGTGGTAAATTGAAGCTTATTTAAAAAATACATTTTTATTCAAACAAATTTTAAGTTCAGATAACAAATAATTAATAAATTAATAAATTATCATGATTCCTCAATCGAAATATGACTGATATTTGTAGTTATAAGAAAATATTGCAGTAATTTTCATACATCATAATAATATTAAATAAGAATGGTTACTACTTTGTTTTATTTGGTTCCTTTTTACATAACTTAAATCAGGTAATGTTGCTTAATAAAGTAAAATTAAATAGGTACTCAATGGATATACCATTGATATCGAAATTTTAATTCTACAATTGATACAGAACACAACACTATTAACGTAAGATATTTTTTATCGAATATAGCAAAGACGCGACCTCGTAACATCCAACTTCATGTACTTACGCTCTTTTAGAATAGAGTTTTAAAAAAAATATTATAAGAGAAAATACTGAAAAGAAATGAAAATGAAAAATACGGGTGCCTTCATTTCTGAAATTCTATCAGGAAAAAAATAAAAATATGCATATGAAAATTTTGAAATGTTGTCAATTTAAAATCTACAAATATAATATACGGTTGCCCGCCATACATAGTGTCACTTTTTTATTTTATTTTAAATTGTCACATTTTGTTTGTCTTTGACGATATATTTTTTTAGTTTGGTCGATTATTGCATAGATTATAATTAAACAGGTGGAGGCGACTTGCCGTGATATTGTTGTTCATTAATCTTCTTACTCACTCCCACCTTTAGCTGTCACTCATTGCGCTATCGCATGAGGCAAAATTGAACCTGGAATTTAACATAACCTGTGGTTGTTTTGGTGACCAAGTTAAGGTTATGTTCTTCTACTATTATTATTGTCTGTGAGAAAAAATCTATCAATATTTTTGATAATGATTTGAAATATTTGATAACGTCCGCATTTTATGTACTCTGATGTCTTCCGTGCCGTTACTGTCCTTTTTAACGTGTGTTTTATGTATAACGACAGTAAACAATCTGATATGCGATGTAAAACTTGAGGTTTCATTTCTCGCCAAACAACATAAAATCGCTAAACAAGAAATAGCTATTTTTTTTTAATTTTTCTCACAGTCGAAATGAAAAATGCGGTATTATGAATTTCAGCGAAAGATGAAAACGCAAGTGTTTGCACAAAATTTATTACAGACAGTTCATTTATTACAGTAATAAAAACATTTAAAATAATTAGAAAGAATAACGGCCGAATACAAGAAAAATAGTATGTAAATCAGACGACATCAAATAAATAAAATCCTTGTAAAAATATCGATCGAATTTACTTCACAGATAATAATTGTCAAAATTAAAAAAGTAGACAGATCCTAAAAAGGAAAAATGTCACTGCAATGTACAAAAAAGTGTTATCTTGGTGGTATTAGGCGGCAGCCGAGTATTTGAATTTTTAATTTTGTCTAATTGTTTAAAGAAGACCAATTGTATTTTTTTATCAACGATCATAATAGCACACAAGTTTTTCAATGTATAAATAACTTATCAAAAAAATATCTAAAGCGTTAAAATATGATGCGGCTCTATTAACTTTGTCCCAAGCTTTGACATGCTTTAGTACTAGAAGCTACTTAGGGTAAGGTTGCGATCAATGGACCGGCTCTTTCTTTGGACCGCTCTGATTTCTCGGAACCTAAGTACTTTAAAAATCAACCGTTTGCACGAAACGTAAGTTATTTGAGCTAGTACCAACCCCCGCTCCCGCCAGCGTCGCCGTGAGCTCCGTTGGGGAAGAACGTTTTCTGCAGTGTTTCGCGCGCTCCCGATGTAATTTTCTCTCGAAACAGTTACCAGGTAAGTACAGTTTATTAAATGTTTTTAATGTTATTTATTGTGAATTGCACGCCTTATTTAGTTATTCAAGTAGATTTGTAAACTGTTTTTTGCAATATTTCACAGATTTTTATGTATTAACCTTTTTGTCTTTGTGCTATGAATTGCCATCAATGGACCAGTAAGTTCCTCTTTAATTGGACCGGTCCAATCATAGCAACTTTTAAAATAGAATTTTAAATGGTTATTTTTTTATTTCAGCATGGCAAAACGAGGGAAATACTATGCGTGGAACGAAGAAAGTATGACATTGGCACTACAAGCTTTAAGTAAACAAGAAGTTGGACTAAATGAGGCAAGTAGGATATATGGTGTACCAAAAGCGACGCTAAAAAGAAAGCTGGAGTACAAAAATTTAAGAGCAAAAGATGCAAAACAAATAATTGGTTCGACAGGTGACCTTACTACTGACTTAGAGAAAAAGTTAGTCGATCATATTTTGGAGTTGGAAAGCTGTTTAGACGGAATCAATACATATTAATATCTTAACTTATTAATAACTTAAAATATAATAATCATAACAAAATAGCTGAGAAAAATGGCTTAAAGCATAAATTCAACCAAGAAATGGCTGAAAAAATGGTACTATGGATTTTTAAAACGACATCCAGAATTAAGTCCGAGAAAACCCAACTTCTTTTAATAGAGATACTGTATTTTTTTTATAAAGCGTTGACTAATTTCAGAATAATAAAATTGATTATTATATTGTTATCTTTTATTTGTTTAAAATCTCATGGTACCGTTTAATGGACCACTGCACAAAATTTCCTAAGTCCAATGATAGCAACTCACTGGTCCAATTAAAGAAACAGTGGTCCAAAGAAAGCAACCATGGCAAAACAGTTTTTTTCTATTTTCTCTGTTTATGGTTAATGCTAAAAATCACAAATGACACTTGCAAGTTCTTATATATAATGCTTATTAAAATGTTGAATCATGTTGCTTCTATCTATCACAATTCCGCTGTTATGTCATTTTAAAGTTAAGTGGTCCAATACTGGCAACCTTACACTTTGGGTCAGAGCAATGATTGGTGTCCAATAATTTTATCTACTCTTAACATTATGAAGTTGAAAAGTTTGTTTGTTTGAACGCGCTTATCTCAGGAACTACTAGAACGATTTGAAAAAATATTTTTGTGATGAATAGATTATTTATCGAGCAGGTAGATTTAGTAGATCACGTTGCGATGGGAAGGGCAGGGGCAAACTTAAAACGCTGGCGAAATCGCGGGGAAAAGGATGTAATAAAATAAAAGTATATCCATGTATATTCATAAACACAGTCTGGCCATAAATACTGTTACAGTTAAAAATAAGAAAGATATTACATTTGAATTTGGAATCTGTCATTTTTATACGATTGCTCATTGTGTTTTATAATTTTGGCGCCAATACATTTTATAATATTTTGCGATAATAAAATGAAGTGGGGTGATAAAGAGAACCGAATCGCTTTGATTGCATTACACAAAGTTGGTATGGAGCCAAATGCAATTTTTAAAACTCTCCATACGCTTAGTATTACTCAAATGTATGTGTACCGGGCTATCAATAGGTACAATGAGACCTCCTCTGTTTGTGACAAAAAAAGATCTGGCCGTCCACGTAGTGTTCGTACAAAAAAGGTGGTCAAAGCAGAAAGGGACAGAATCAGCAGATATCCTGTCCGAAAGCAAAATATTTTATCTCGGGAGATGAAGATAGCACCCAGAACCATTTTAAAAGATGATTTAGGACTTGCAGCCTATAAGAAACGCACTGGTCATTTTTTAACTGATAATTTAAAAAATAACAGGGTGTTCAAATCAAAACTGAAGCGGTACGCAAAGGGAGGTCACAGAAAATTTTTGTTTACGGATGAGATTTTTTTTACAATTGAGCAACATTTTAACAAACAAAATGACCGTAATTATTTGGCAGAGTGCAACGTAGGCATTACCCGACTTCAGTGATGGTTTTGTGGGGTGTTAGCTATGAAGGAGTGACTGAGCCATATTTTTGTGAAAAAGGTATCAAAACATCGGCACAAGTGTATCAAGATACCATTCTTGTGAAGGTAGTTAAGCCCCTTAACAACACCATGTTCAATAACTCAGCATGGTCTATCCAACAAGTCTCGGCGTCGGGTCATAAAGCTCGGTCCACGCAGTCTTGGTTAGAAGCGAACGTTTCGGACTTCATCAGAGCTGAAGACTGGCCGTCGTCTAGTTCCGATCTTAATCCGCTGGATTATAATTTATGGTCAGTTTTAGAGAGTACGGCTTGCTCTAAATGCCATGATAATTTGGAGTCACTAAAACAATCCATGCGATTGGCAGTGAAGATTTTTTCCATAGAAAGAGTGCGTGCTTCTATTGATAACTGGCCTCAACGTTAAAAGGACTGTATTGCAGCCAATGGAGACCACATCGAATAAGCTTTTTATATTTTAAATTGTTTTATATTCATGGCAAGACTAGGTATATGCAATCATTAGCATCGCCATTCACAAGTATACCTATAATAACAAAAAGTATTGTAATAATCTTTTATGTGAATGGTAGCAATTTTTACAAATATAGTTACACTAGCGGTCCCCCGCGACTTCGTCCGCGCGTTTTGCTCCCTCCCCTCCCGTCGCAGCGTGATGTTATAATTAGCGCAAGCGCACGTTGTACTTAAGCTGCGAACATTATTTGGTGCGGAGTTACGTTAAAACTGTGATAGCTCCTAAGATATTTATTGAAATCAAATGATATACAGGGCAACTTTGTTCTAAATGAAATGCTCGTGATGATGAATGTATTTATTTTGATAAGAATAAATACCTGTGTGTATAATACACCTCTAAAAATAATGCATTATTTTTTTACAAATTTATTAACATAAAAAAGGTTGTAGTAAGTCAACCATAAAAGATAGATATATGCTGTCGCAGCCTTTATTATAGAACTCTTAATGTTGAACAACCCTGTCATACATGATTTTTGTGTAACTTCTGCGGTTTCCGCAGCGTACGCAGCGGAAGCTCTCAAAAGGAATATCTTTCTCTCGTTTTCGCAACATTTTTCATTGCTGCTGTGGTCTTATGAGTCGTATCTTTATGTTATATAGCCTAAAGCCTTTCTCGATAAATGGACTATCCAACGTAAAAATATTTTTTCAAATCGGGCCAGTAGTTTCTGAGATTAGCGCGTTCAAACAAACAAACTCTTCAGCTTTATAATATTAGTATAGATTGTACGAAATGTTATGAAAAATATAGTAAAACTACTATTGGAGTGAAATTCATAATGTAACCATAAACTATCCGACGTAGAAAAATACGAAGCTACTTTATTATAATACTAGCAGTACCCCGTGACTGCGTCCGCGCATTATGAGTTTGCTCATTTGCCTCATGTCGCAGCGTGATGTTTTATCGCCTAAAGCCTTTCCTGATAATTTTAGAAATCGGTCCAATAATTCTGAGATTATCGCGTTCAAACAAATAAACAAAATCTTCAGCTTTATAATGTAAGTATAGATTGAAACAAACTATTCAGCGAATATAAGTAAAGATAAAAAACCGGCCAAGTGCGAGTCGGACTCGCGCACGGAGAGTTAAAAAAAATATTCAAAATTCGAAAATTCTTTATTTCTTAACAAAGATTTACATATAGGGGTCCGTGCCAACTTTAACTGAATTACGGAATCCACTTACTTCCACTTAGTAAAATACCACAATATTTTGTTGACAGCAAATATAACTTTGTTTTTCATAAAGTTTATATGAAGTACAAAGTTATGTTTGCGGTTGTCGAAAATGTGCTATATCTCAAAAACTTCTAGTTCGATCTTATCCGAACCAATTTCCGCTTAAAGTATTTGTTAAAATCTATTTCATATATTTTTTCAAAATTTACACTCGCTAAGTTTAGAAGATGTGGGGGACGCCCATTTTACCACTTTGGAAGCGTCTAGCCATGAAACGTTAGACTTTAAAAGAAAATGGTTTTAAGAACCTTATGTCATTTTAAAAGACCTATCCATTGACACCCCACACGCATAGGCTTAACTAAAAAAAAATTTTAGGTTTAGTTTTATGTATGTGAGCCTCCACTTAAATTTCATTATTTATTATTTATTATATGAGAATCGTAAAGCGGTTAACAGGATACATTTTTGTACTAAATTTCAACACTGTGATGCTAATAGCTAAAGAATAAAGTGGCTTTGACATACGGACGGACAGACAGACAGACAAACTTGACGAAACTATAAGGTTTTCGTTTTTTGGCATTCGGCTACGGAACCCTAAAAAGGGCGTCAGTTACAAATAGCTCGAATGCTCGAATGAAACACTCAAAAAATACAAAATTTAAAAAAAACTTTTCATTTACATTCAATATCATGTAATCAGGTAGTTAACCAGTCAACAATTCAACAACCAGTACAACATTTTACTCCTGGATCATTGCTTATAATGAACTTTAAACTCCCTATTAAAATAACTAGATATCTCAGTGTCAACAACATCAAAATATTTTTCCTTGTACTCAATCAACGCATACGCATGATGTCCAAAAAGCTCACACCAGGGCCTGTTTCATTCCACTTTGAGTTCTTCACACACTTGACAGTGACAAGGGGCCATGACCACGTGACCGTTGGTGCCAGATGTAGACATTTCTCTTCCTGTAGCACAGAATGTATACGTGTCGTCACCCTGTATTTCAACCCCCACGCTGGGACCGTAAGAGTCTTCTAAACCGAAGTAGGTTTTAACCCATTTCCCCCAGTCGAGGTATACCGAGCTTATGTGTAGACAGGTGGATGGAGATGTTTTGATTGTCGCGCAGAATCGGAGACCTTCGCCACACATAATGGAGCCGCACATCGAAATAACGAGAAAAAGCTCGATTTTCTTCATGTTGATTGCACGGTTTTAAACCGGTTTTTTATATTACTTAAATAAGTCCTATGTTTATTCAAATACAAATAACTCTTTTTTGATGACGGTTAATTCTTTGTTTGTCAATAAATATAATAATCTGCCTTTTCAATTATTTATGAAATCAAGGAGACATATTTTACTATTAGGATTGAAGATAGACTGATGCTTCGTAATGAAATGTTTGCCCTTAAGTAGATAATTTTATGACCTTGGGAAAATGGTGATATCAAGAGTTATATGTATGGAATTGATAACAGCATTCTTCATCATGTGATCTTGTAATTAAGATGCGACTGAGCTTCATACAATCTCAGCTCCAATAACACTCAATAACACTCTGAAGATAACATTGCTGACCCCTTATTTCTTGGATTTTTCACTGTTAAAAAACAAAATTTGTCATTTTTATTAGTAACAAAAACCTTCAAATTAGAAACATTTATCTAAACATAAAAAATAACGTATTGAATACTTAGTTCTTATTTAGTTTTAATTCTATTAAGTACACGTTAATATTTTTAAATAACAATGCACTTGCAGATGACATGTTAAAATTCCGTCCCCATTTATGGGAACATTAAATAAACTTTGTAAAAACGTTCCATGGGCTACTATCATTATATGAAATTCCGAAATGTTGCGGATTGTTATAAGTTTTAACATAACCTTCGTCCCCAGTTAAGGTGCTAAACGGGTGATTCCATTTTATCATAAATTCAGCGTATTTGCGTTCACAAGACTGGAGACTGACATGACCTGCGCTGGTAGTCTGATGTTGCAATAATTTGACATTTCATTATCACAAAAAATAGCTTGCAGTATCACGAAATCTGATAAAATTAACCGTATTCATATCGCAATCTTCAAACATACACCTTTGCCACGAATCGTACCCGATACACATCCTCCCATTATTTGGGGTAACCGTTATAACAGAAGATATTTTTATATTAGAGAGCTTTTTTTTATATAGTCCTTACTGTCGAACTGATGGTTTTTACTGTCAATAAATATGCAACAATTTATCAAATTAAATTCAAGCTGTCTGACTGATTGTAAATAGAGACAAAAAAATAGCATGAAATCATAATAAAGGTTCAGAAAATAATATTATGCAATAAACCTCATCTCAACACACAACAATAAAACCGGCCAAGTGCAAGTCGGACTCGCTCACTAGGTTCCGTGCCAACTTTCACTCAATTAGAGATCCACTTTCTTCCACTTAGCCAAAACACCACAATATTTTGTTGACAGCAAATATAACTTTGCTTTTCATAGTATTTCTATAAATAATAAAGTTATGTTTGCGGTTATTGAAAATATGCTCTATGGGGCCGTTCAAGTATTACGTAAGCACTACAGGGGGGCGGGGGGGTCTTTGCTTTGCTTATTTTTGATGACATGGGGGGTCGGGGGGTCGGGATGGTGATTACGTCAGCAGACCGGCAGTAGTTTTTTTCATATTGGCAACCCACACATTGTCATTGTTTGAAAACTATACCCATTTTCGGGGATACTTATAAATTATGAATAAGTTAAGATCCTGTAACCTGTCCTCAAATATACTCCCTCAAACATTTTAATGATAATACGGTGGTAAATGAAAAGTTACAAAGTTAACAGATATTTAGTAAAGTTTAAAGAAATTTTCGGGCTCGCTTCGCTCGCGTATGGTTTTTGACGTTTTAGTTACGCTTAAATTTATACTCGCCGTTATAAATCAATCTTAAACCATTGGTATGCGGTATTTGACATCACTTGCTTCGCTCGTGTAGTAGCTGGTAAAATTAAAGAAGGTTTTTGCGGTAGCTTTGCTTAATTTTTGCTTATTCATTATTGAAGTGAAACTTCTTTATCGGCGTTGGAAAAACAAATATCGTCACATTTTTCGGTTACACGTCACATTTTTCCGTTACGCGCCATCTTTTTCTTGCCCCTACCACGGTTGGTTTAGACGAAGAGTACTTTCACTTTCTCATGCTGTAATAATCTTAGTAGCAAAAAGGTAAAGTGAAATAATTGTATTATTTGTATTCATGCCTATGATAATAAAATCCTTTTGTTTAAACTTTATCTAATTTAACTTTATTTAACCAATTTCTGGAAAGTTGCATGTAGATCATTTTTCTAAAAATAAGGCCATAAAGTAGTTTCACTTCTTACGTGTGTACACTAGTACACGCACACATTTTTTAGGTACAGCGTTTACGTAAGCAGGGGAGGGGGGAGTAAGAGCTTTGCTTACTTTTGCTGACAAGGGGGAGGAGGGGGTAAATAATTGTCATAAATCTGCTTACGTAATACTTGAACGGTCCCTATCTCAAAAACTGATAGTTCGATCTCGTTGAAACCAACATCTACATCATGTATTTTTTTCAAAATTTACACTCGCGCAGTTTAAAAGTTAGATGCGAGAGGACACCCATTTTACCTAGATTTTTAGAGAAAATGGTTTGAGTAACCTCATTGTCATTTTAATAGACCATAGACACGTCACACGCATAGGTTTGACAATTTTTTTTTTTGTTTTAGTTTCGTGTATGGGAGTCCCTCCTTAAATATCATTATTTTGTATTGTTTGTATGAGAATCGTAAAGCAGTTAACAAACATCAAATTTCAATAGTGTGATGCTTATAGTTTCAGAATAAAGTGGCTGTGACATACGGACGGACATACAGACAGACAGACAGACTTGACGAAACTATAAGGGTTCCGTTTTTTGCCATTCGGCTGCGGGACTCTAAAAATAAGCTTTGTGATACGGCTATGACGATACACGAGCCTTATTTTAATAAGGTTTAAGGTTCGCGGTGAATATTAATTTAAGGAAAAATAGAAATAATTCCTGCAACACCGGTAATAAGTAAATCAATACTTTATGTCAGTTTGACATTAAATAAACAACGTTTTGCAAATAATTTATTATTGCAACTATTAAATTAAATTCTACAAGGATTCCCAGCCAATATAGTATAATACAAAATCGGAAAATATAAAAACAAATTATCTTAACTTTCTGTACATCGTTTAATGTAGAGATCGGATAAATAAATAGATTCCATGCATGTAAGTAATAAAATTTTGCAATGTGCAAAATTTTATTACTTGTGTTTCTATGTGCATAAGAAGCTAGATATTCAGTGTCTGTTTATGGTTTCATGATTTAAATATGATATTCAACTAGTGATTATTAAATGGTCAAAATCCACGCAAGGTAGCGGTTTCAAACTGAGTTTATTATCGGTTTCTCACTTTAAGATTCGAGCCCCTCATGTATTGCAGAACTATTTTAAAACAAGTTTTCAGCAGATTACAGTTAAAAAGACTTAAAAGACAGAGCAAGAACTTACAAAACCCGAAAAACGAAACCAAAGCAAGCGCATAATGATGCAGGGGACATGTGAAGTGCATTAAGAATGATTTATAATAGCTTTTTCGATTATTTTCAGGATTTTTTCACGAATTGCTGCAGTTGAAAGTTTGAAGGAGTGACAAAGCAATAATTGCAGTACAATAAAAATTACAATGTAATAATTTAATTAAAAACCACACAATACCTTCTAATAAACGATTCTACCACTCTAATAAACGTTATTCCCTCTATGGTTGTCTGGAAGAAATCGCTCCCAGCGACAAGACCGCCAATATTGTGCTTCTTATGATTTGATTGAAATGTTTTTATTTCTGGTGTCCTTATTTGTGCAATATTCTTTAATATTATTATTATTATTATTATCATTAAATGCGAATCATTCCAGAATATTTTATTTATCTTTTCTCATACGTTATGTATAGTAACAGAGGCCCTATTTTTTAATCACTCGCTTCGAAATAGCGAGTGATATTCTTTCGACAACGAGTTTTTTTCTATGATTCTTAATAAAATTCATCTTCGAACGAAAATCACTCGCCATCTTGAAGCGAGTGATTCAAAAATAGAGCTCCAGAAAGTCGAGTTTGTTACAGTACTAATAACTCCAGAAGGGGGCACAATTTTCACTATTTAGAGTTAGTTGAATTCTTCGTCGCACCGAATAGGACATACGACAGCTATCATCATAAAATGCTTTTGTATTTAATGTTAGTTTGATAACTAATTATCACTAATTCATCGGTACAACCTAGAACTTTTCTGTCCCAATGACTGGCCTTTGCGATATGTACTCTGCCCGTTGCTACTTGAACTTATGAACCCTTACACACTGCGACTTTTTTTAACATTGATGCACTCGCGCGTTTTGAAAATGCGCTTCAGCATCGGGACTCACAAGATGAACAGATTTTATTTAGCATCGATGCAGTTGGCGTTGGTATGGATGCAAGCGCCAAAATTCAGTACATAATTTGATAATTTCCAGCGTCTTCATCGCGACTGCATCGATGCTGCATCGTGACTGCATCGCTGCTAAAAATCACAGAGTGTAAAGAGTCTATAGTTTCACTGGTCTAAGTCCGTTGCGATCGCAGGATCACACTGGATGCAACCCGGAAACAGTTACTGTAGAAAACTGTGGTGGGGCCTCCACCACAGTTTTCTACAATAACTGTTTCTGCTTATAGAATGATGATGGTGACGTAGAAGTATATTCGCTTAGATAAAAACCACTCAATTCAAAAGGATGAAAATGACAATTTAGTTAGAATGATCACCCATCCAAATGCGACGGAACCGTAAATAACTTTGGTTTCATCAAAAAATAAACAAGAACTCAAGTGCTTTTCGTTTTTAAATAGGTAGACTTTACGTTTTTTTTTTATGTAGCATGTCTTAGTTTTATTTCTTCTTGTTTGTTATTAATAAAGTGGAGTGCTTTAGAAGCTGTTATTTATCTAGTAGTCTACCTTTTAGCTGTATTAATGAGAGCCGAATAAGGGTTGCAAATAGTGATCAAGTGTTCTAGTGGTTATCAACTTTCTTTTAAAAATTGTTGCCCTCATAGTGCATTATTGTTGTGTTATATTTTTAAAGTATATTTTAAATACTTTAAAAATATAATTTCAAGTACAGGTACAATATTATATATTGCTTTATCAGCTACATTACTAATTATTTCGTAAGTGCCTTAAAATTTGAGGAAACGTAGGTAAGAAGGTACGTCAATAAAGTAGTAAATACTTTATCTAATTAAAAAAACAATTATGGAGTTAAGTTAGGGAATTCCGACGGGATTTCCTATTTTCTTATTATTCAACCCTCAACACAATTTGGATACATCATTGGAATTGTTATCAAGCTTTTGAAAATGATAATTAAAAATACTGCGTTTTTTTTAACCTTATTACCGCACAAATGCGACAACTGGGCCACGAGTATTAAATAAAATAATTTCTAGTTACTAATCTTTTTTCGACGATAGTGAAAATGACATTAGAAAATTGTGCTTGCGAGATTGACATTTGTAAAAATTGCAAGTCCCGACGAATGGAGTTATCGTCGAAATTAACCGTATTCAAATACAAATCCTAAGTAAAGGAAATGTATGAAAATTATTTAAAAGCATCATAATCTATTAGAAAGCATGTCTCTAGAAGTTAGTTCCTAGAAGTATCCGCTAGAGGCTCTTTACATTCTAAAACAATAGTAACACCGTATCTAGGAATTTAACACTTGAGTAAAGGTAAAAAATACATAGAAAAATCTTTTGATTTTTTTCTAACATAATTCAAGCATAATTGTCGATTTTTCTGCTACGATGAGCTTTTACAGATTTTCATTACCCTTAAAAGCGTTATCGTCAACATCTGTCAAAATTAGTGTGTCGAGTCCTGCAAATTTGCGTTGTCGGCGTATCGACTGTCAAAACACCGTGTCGAGTCTCGCAATTCACGAGTTACTCGAGTTAGCATACGTCACTTCGCGTCGAAACAGCAAAAAGTCCTACAGTGCCCTCCGTGCCCAATTCAATAATGCGTTTAGGGTGTTGTTGGGGCTGCTGCAGTTCTGCAGTGCCTCGGGGATGTTCGCAGAGTACCGTGTGGACTGCTTCTACGCTACAATGCCGAAACGGTGCGCGTTCTTAGTCCGCAGAGTGCGCGCCAGTACCAACAGCATCCTAAACATGATCGCAAGTAGATGCCACATTTTATTTTACTATTTATTTCTGGTCTTAAATATTGTGTTACTAACCCTAGGCAAAGAACTTTGTTACTAACTACACATATATGGGCTGTGTGGCCTGAAATAAAAGATTTTTTATTATTATTACAATAAGTCAAACAGCCTAGTAAACCTATTTATAAAACACAGTTTTGTCTCTTTCCGTCAATTGATGACAGCGCCGAGAAATAACGAGACAAAACAGGCTAATAGTTGAAACAGGCTTATTAGACTGTTTGCGTTCTTATGAATAAGGGGGATAGACTATTGGGAGTTACATCATACATAGTACTCCTATGATCTTACTAGATGATAAAGTAACTATTGTTTAAAATAAAATGCACGCTTTGTATGAATTCTTTAATATCATATACATCACTTATGAGTTTGTAACTAAAGTTACTTTTTATAATTAATTAGAAAATTCCTATTCCAATACATTCCATTCAGATGTGTGTCTACAACACCGAATTGTTCTTCACTGTATTCAATTTTCACGTAGTCATCACCGCCAAACGCACCCCACGCGTTATTCCATTTTATCACCACTTCATCACAACCGTTACACCGACACGGTGTCATGGTTACTGTCCCACTAGTTCCAGACGCAGATCCTTGTATCCGAGACACGCAAAATCTTATTGAATCATCTTCATTTATAAAAGCATTATCAGGACTCGACGCCGTCGATCGATCGTAGTAATTATTGATCCATTTTCCCCAGTTTAGTTCTGCTGATTTGACCCTCAAACAGTTGTCTGGTAATGTTTGTACTGTTGCGCAAAAACGCAACATTTCTTTTGAAAATACTGAGTTTAAAAATACTAGTAAACAAATGAGGAAAGTCACTAAAGACATGACTGGAAACCAGAAGACTTGCTCGCACCGAATTCGCAAAGGTCCGACTGATGTGATTGCTGTTGTATTAATAAGCTTTTATATGTATCCTTGTTTGTTAGTAGTTGTATTTGGAATTCCGTAACATAGATATTCGTAGCAGTACGGCTACTCTAAATATGCTACCATCAATCAATCAATTTCTGAAGCTTGGATAGATTATTTATCGAGGAAGTAGATGTGATAGATCACGCTGCGATAGGAAGGACAGGGGCTAACTCAAAACGCGGGCGAAATCGCGGAGAAGAGTATGTAATAAAATAAAAGTATATTCATGTAGGTATATGATAGCATCGCCAATCACAAGTATACCTAAATTAACAAAAAGTACTGTAATAATCTGGTCTGTGAGTTCTAGTTATTTTTACAAATTAGTTAAATTATACGAAATATTATGAAAAATATCATAAAACTTACTATTGGAGTGAAATTTATGAATGTTACCATTAAGTTTCCAACAAAGAAATATAATAAGCTACTTTATTATAGGACTAGCAGTACCCCGCGACTGCGTTTTGTGTTTGCCTTCCCTCATGACGCAGTGTGATTTTTTATAGCCTTTAAGTCATTAGGTACTCTTTCCTGATAAATAAGCTATCTAATAGAAAAATAAATAATGAAATCGGTCGAGTAATACTGAGATTAGCGCGTTCAAACAAACTAACAAACTCTTTAGCTTTATAATACGAGTATAGATAAAAACGGTAAATATATCGAAGGCTCAAATGAAAAATAAACAATTTTAAAAAACTTTTTATTTACATTCAATATCATAAAATCAGGTAGTTAACATCAGTACAGCATTTTACTTCCGATCATCGCTTATAATGAACTTTAAACTCCCTATTAAAATAACTACATATCTCACTGTCAACAAAATCAAAATATTTTTCCTGGTACTCAATCAACGCATACGCATGATGTCCAAAAAGCTCAGACCAGGGCCTGTTCCACTCCACTTTGAGTTCTTCACAAACTTGACAGTGACAAGGGGTCATGACCACGTGACCGTTGGTGCCAGATGTAGACATTTCTCTTCCTGTAGCACAGAATGTATACGTGTCGTTACCGTATATTTCAACCCCCACGCTGGGGCCGTAAGAGTCTTCTAGACCGAAGTAGGTTTTAAACCATTTCCCCCAGTCGAGGTATACCGAGCTTATGTGTAGACAGGTGGATGGAGATGTTTTAATTGTCGCGCAGAATCGGAGACCTTCGCTACACATAATGGAGGCGCACATCGAAATAATGAGAAAAAGTTTGATTTTCTTTATGTTGACTTCATGTTAATCAAATATATTTGTATAGTTTTTTTTTTAATTCTTTATTGCACTGACAATACTAAAGTACATATGGCAAACTTAATGCTTAGAGCATTCTCTACAAGTCAACCATTGGGTGAAGCAGAAACGATTGAGGCGGCGTAAAATTACACATCAAAGCAACAAAATAATTTTAAACTACTAATATACTTACAGTAATAACAATAAATAAACCTACTTAAACATACTTGAATACAAACAATTATCCATACATAGGCTGACAGAGATTAGATATAATAGGGGAAACAGAGATGGACAAACCTTATCAAGCATAACTTGGTATTCTCACTGAGAAAAAGTTGACACCTTTCTGCATGACCTAAAGGTTTGACTGGTAGAGAATGCTTTTAGCATTAAGTCCACCTTTGTACACTAAATTTGTGCAATAAAGTCTTTAAATAATAAAAAAAAAAGCTCACGAATAGACTTTTTGAACGAATTCTTATACGATGAAGTGTTGATAGTATCGGAGTCTTATAGCACTAAGGGTAAAGGAATATTCTAGTACAAATATATTTTTTTGGTTGTCAGTTAATACTTTGTTTCTCAATAAATATAAAAATCTGCCACCTCAGTTCCTAATGAATACAAAGAGACAAATTACACAATTAGGATTGAAGATATACTTATGCTTCGTAATGTAATGTTTGCCCTTAAGTTAGTATTATGACCTTGGATAAAAAGTGATATCAAGAGTTAAATGTTCGGAATTGATAACAGCTTTCGTCATCATGTTGTCTTGTAATTAAGATGCGACTGAGCTTTGTACAATCTCAGCCCAGTAACACTTCGAAGATAAAATTATTGACCCCTTATTCCTTGGACATTTGACTGTTAAAACACAAAAATATTACAAGATATTACTTACAAGAACCTTATTAAGGACTTTAAGAGTTTACCTAAAATCATTTTTCTAAACATAAAAAATAATGTGTTGATTTTTAAGTTCTAATTTAGTTTTAATTCAATTCATTCATGTTAATAATATTTTTTAAATAACAATGCAGTCGCAGATGACAAGTTATAATTCCGTCTCCTTTTATGGGAATATTAAAGAAATTTTGTACACAAGATTCCATGGGTCACTATCATTATAAAATAATCCAAAATGTTGCTGATTGTTGTAAGTTTTAACATAATCTTCACCCCCAGTTAAGGTGCTGAACGGGTGATTTCATTTTATCATAAATTCAGCGTATTTGCGTTCACAAGACTGGAGAGTGATATGACCTGTAGTTCCCGAGGGAGATCCTTGCCTTCCTGAAGAACAGATTCTTAACGACTCCTCTTCACGTATCAGAGCATCAATAGGACTTGTTGTTTCTTCAGGAACATCATAGTTTTTGATCCATTTACCCCATTCTAGATGAGCTGATTTCACTTTTAAGCACGTGCCTTGAGATGTATTGATAGTAGCGCAGAATTTGATATCTTCACCTGATTTAACAGAAGCGAAGAAAACCAAAAAAAGAAACAACACGACCGCCATTATTGAAGGCTGCTGGGAGACTAAAGTGTGACCATGACTGGAAAGCTTTTGTACCTATTAAACTATAATTATTATCTTATTCGGGGCCAAGACACAGATTAATAAAGTAATTACAACAAAGTAAAAAATACAGTGTTACACTAAATAACATGACTTTTTAGAGCTCCGTAGCCGTATGGCAAAAAACGGAACCCTTATAGTTTCGTCATGTCTGTCTGTCTGTCCGTCTGTCAGTCCGTCCGTATGTCACAGCCACTTTATTCTGTAACTATAAGCATCACACTATTGAAATTTGGTAGGAATATGTATCCTGTTAACCGCTTTACGATTCGTATACACAAAATCAAAAATATTGATATTTAAGAGGGGCCTCCTATACATGCAAATAGAACAAGATTCCGCGTTGACACGGTTAACTTCGCTGTGTGGACATAAATTCTAAAACTGTGTTAATTCTTTTACTTTCTTTGAGTGTTTTACATCATTGTGAAGCTTGGTTTCTGGACTATCTTTTGGTGATATATGCATACGTGGAAATTGCCGTCCCAGTGAGTAACAAGACTATTTATAATTTGACATCGCGTGGTATGATTATCAACCCTGACCTACGACAACTCGCAGCTCGGCCGCTGTGACGTGCGCACGGCTAACTTACCCCCGCTACCCGTCCCTTCCAAGAGGATTGCTCCGGCGCTTCCTAGCGCTGTGATAATTAGCACCTGTGTGATCTTGCTATCATAATTTGGTAGGCGTTTTTCGTTTGCTGCGTGAGTTTTTTAAAGATGGATAAAATCTGTGTCGGATGCCGCATTTTGCTCCAAAACAAAGACTTTATGTGTTGCTGCGACTGCAAACAGCGCTATGACTTACAATGCGCCAATTTATCTCCAAAAAGGTTTAAACTGTTAACCATGGAGAAAAAGCGCAAGTGGAAATGCCCAGAATGTATGTGCAGGAAACCAAAAACTGATAACTCTAATACGCCAGCACGCTCAGCTCATTCATCTGATGCTGCATATGCGGAGGAGTCTGACGATCAGACCGAGTCATCGTCTGCACCTGACTGTAATGTCACGCTCCGTAGAAAGCCGGAAACCTCGCAGTTAAGCTCTGGCTATCTCACAGAAGATAGTTTTAAGACTCAGATTGGCCATGAAGTGAGGACGGCCATTGATTCTTCGATGAGCGTAGTAACATGCCAGTTAAAGACTATAAGCGACAAATTTACCGCCTTCGAGGAATCTATTGCCTACGTGTGCACACAGTACGAGGACCTTAGAAAGGAAATGGCAGAATTAAAGAAGCTTTTTGGCACTACCAGCGCTGAGCTGAATTCAGTTAAGGCGGAGAACATAACTCTTAAGGAGAGCCTAGAATCCTGTACTGATCGGGTAAAGAAATTAGAGGAAGAGAATATCAGGCAACAGCAATGGGCTCGAATGCAGAATATTGAGATAGTCGGTATCCCTGAGGAAAAGGAAGAGAGCCCCCTCGAGATCGTTCAGAAACTTTCCCAGCATGTTGGGGTCCCGATTCAGCTTGGTGATATTGAGTTCGCTCATCGTGTGCAACCCCGCAAGGCGGCCAGCGCGGCACGCGCGCGCCCTATTGTTGTGCGCCTTAGGCAGCGTTCACACAAGGACCAGATACTTGCTGCAGCGCGTAAGAGGAGAACTCTAACTGCCAGGGATGTGGGGATTGGAGTGGAGACCGATAGGGTTTTTATAAACGAACATCTGACTAGAGAGAATAAAATGTTATTTAGCACCTGTAAGCAAAAGGTAAAGGAAGCTAATTTTAAATTCTTGTGGACAAAAAACTGCCGTATTTACGTGCGGAGAAACGAAACATCCCCTCCAGTCCCCATAAATACGCCTTCCGATGTATCGAAAATAGTTTAAGCTATTCTCCTCTGCTGCTCCGTGTAATGCTGTGTATTGTTTACGTAACACTTAGATGCCCTAACCTTATCTTAAGCGATTTTTACTCTCAGATTTGTGACAATGATGTGACTTGCCAAGACTCAGTATATGTTATACAGGGTGTTGATTTCAATCCGAGCGGTATTTATAAAAACAATGTATGATCCCATATAGAACAGGTATGTGGAACCAAATATTACAAAAAAATTAAACTGAAATTTTAAGCGATAATTTTTTATGAAACCCTTACTGCGTTGTGGCGTCAGACACTGCATTATGTTTACACTGTAATCGTACCGGGCGCGAATCGCGTAGCACGCGACAAGTAGGTACTAACTAGCGGTCAGTGCTGATTTATCATTATCTGCCGGGTACGTTATGCCCGAGTGTGTTTGTTGCTATTTTTACCGACTTTAAGAATAAGCGTTTTCACGTGTTTGGATTAGTTGATTCCAAATTTCCCTTCCTACTTTAATCGGGCTTAGGACCAACAAACATACCTAAAACTCATCTGTAACAAATCAAATTACCTAATCTTGATAACTCACTGAAATTGGGCAATCCATCAGAAATTCTGAAACTTTAACCCGAAACACTTAAATTTGAATCAATTAATGGCGCACTGGGTACCTACCGATCGCACTGTTTTTTAATAATTTGAGCAATCAATCGAGAATCTATCGAACCTCAAACTCTAAATTACTACTACGAATTGAATCTTAATCTAGGCTAACTCATCTGTACTGTACTGTAACTTAAACACAATTTGAGCCTTCAGGTGGGAATTGACTTGGCTAATCTTTTGAAAATCAAAAGAAGTTTTAATGGTTTATGTTTTTTTAGTTATTATTACTTAATGAGCAAAAATCATGTAGGTAGGTATATCATTTTAACTAACTTCGGGAGTTCAAACGGAAATCGAACCCTGAGCTTTTGTCTAGATTTATGCTAAACCGTTTCAAAATAAAAAAGTACCAAGATTATTAAATGACGCGAGTCTAAAGTATTTTCGGCGTAGTTAAAAATTTGGAATCAACTTATTCACATCGATTTATCTTTACATCTAGTTTTTTGTACATTTTTATTTACACTAACCTCAATAAATGATCGAAGTGTCCACCAGATTGAGCAATACACAGTCTGGCACGGCGTCTGGTGTTCCCTTTTAAACTGTTCAGCACAAAACGATTTTGTCAAACTAACTCGAATGCACTGACTATTCTCTGTCTTAGGTCATTAACGTTTGTTAATTCTTCGGTATACACAATACGTTCACCAAACATCCTTATAGCTGCACTCAAACTATTGTCAGTTATTGCATACAATCGCACCATTTCAACGAGTTCACCGTTAGAATAATTTTGCGTCATTTTCGCAAAACATGTTGCCTATGCGATGTTATTAGCACAACTGAGGTATGAGCGACGGGCGAGAACGAGATAGCGCGGGCTGGGCGATAAAAAGAGATAGCCGCTACTTCACCGCACGGCGCTATGGCGGGCGCCGGGAAGCCTGAGCGGCGCTCACGCGCCAAACACAAAGGATTGCGGTGCCTTTGCGCTTTGTAGGTATCGTTCGTTCGCACGCTAGCTGGCGCGGTGTGGTGTCGGGGGCCTACTCTAAAAATCGTTGGGGTCTACTTTGAAAACCGTCATTATTTAATAAAAATAAAAATATTTTTTCGAACTTTTTTTTTTGTGATTCATGATCAGAACAAGGTACATAATCACCTCTGAAAATTCCGCTCGTATTGAAATCAACACCCTGTAAATATTATGTTATACTGCAAAATTATTTTATATTACAACTACAACTACTTTATAAATACAAATGTTTTATGTGTCATAATATGTAAACCATTCAATGTGACTGGCTCTTACGCTTACTGTTATATGATCCGATTTTATAACACTGCTTACATCCCTTGCTATAAGAATGGCTAGTACAAAGCGACTAAAATTATTTTATCAGAACCTGCGTGGCCTCCGTACAAAAACGAATATATTTTATAATAATTCACTGTTAGCAGATTTTGACATAGGCCTGTTTACAGAATCATGGTTATGTGACGGAATTTTAGATACGGAGCTTAATGACAACGGTCAATATGACGTATTCCGCTGCGACCGAGGGTCCCTCGGTGGCGGTGTAATGGCGTTGTGCGGAGTCGGCCTGCAAGCACATCGCCGTTGTGAGTGGGAGCGGGACGACGTTGAGTGTTTGTGGCTACCAGTACCCGCGCGCGCTCTTAAAACAAAACAAAACCTGCATATTTCTATTGTGTACATGCCACCTAATCGTCATAATATTTATGCATTTTTAGATATGGTCTCTCGAGTCATCAACTCTTGCCCGGATGATCATGTACTGCTTAGCGGTGACTTTAACTTACCCTGTATAAGTTGGGCAACTGGTGAGGCCACCTATGTGAAAAAAAGTAGTGTAGAGTTACAGAGCTCTGCTAAGGATCTTGTTCAGCAGTTATTGTTTCAAAATTTTTAAACAATACAATACTCTTTTAAATTCATGCAATAATACTTTAGATTTAGTATTTACTAATTTTACAATAGATTTGCAACCTTCTAATTTTTCAATGGTCAATGTGGATAAACTTCATCCGGTATTTACGATTGATGCTTGCGACATAATAATGCCTTCTCTTAGGGTAGCCGTGAGCAAAAAGAGATTTTTTAGGAAAGCTGACTACCAGGCCATTAACAATTACTTATCTTCTAGAGATTGGGATGAGACATTTAATGGCTTGGGAGTCAATGATATGGTGAATGCTTTTTACCTAGTTTTAAATTCAGTAATTGAAAAATATGTTCCTACTGTGAATGTAACGGGTGGTCGTCAGTATCCTATTTGGTTTAGTCCTGCACTAATAAATATTATAAAAGAAAAAGCTAAAATTCATAAAATCTGGCAAAAATTTAAGAACCCTCTAGATTATCACTCTTTTAAAATTCTCCGAAAAAGGCAAAAGTTACTGCAAAAAACGTGTTATCAGTCATTTTTAGCACTGTCTCAGGATAATATTAAAAAATCTCCAAAGTTTTTCTGGAACTATGTAAAAACAAAAAGAAAACGTCATTCGGCATACCCTAAGATAATGCATTACAAAGACGAATTATTAAAAGACGACAAAGCTATATGTGAAGCGTTTAGTGATTTTTTCCTGAATAACTTTACTGAACCTGCTACTGATTACTCGGCACCCTGTGTTCCTAAGAATAATAAACAGCATAATAATGATGCTTTGCACTGTATTATGGTCACTGAAGCTTGTGTACTAAAGCTATTGAAGGGGTTGGATACTACAAAAGGCCCGGAATGCGATGGCATACCACCACTCTTTTTCAAAAATTGTGCAGAATCCTTGGCAGTACCTGTCACTCTTATATTTAATAAATGCTTGCGCATTGGATGTTGTCCCGAACTCTGGAAAAGAGCCTTGATAGTTCCAGTCCCAAAAAAGGATATTAAAAAGGAAATCAGCAACTACAGGCCCATCTCAATTCTAAACACCCTTAGTAAGCTTTTGGAAAGAGTAGTTCACAATCAAATGTATCCAGTGATACAGTCTTCAGTTCCACTACAACAGCATGGGTTTATAAAGGGACGCTCCACTAATACTAACTTAGCAGTATTCACAGATGACGTATTTGGAGCCATGGATGGTGGTGGCCAGGTGGACGTTATATATACTGACTTTAAAAAAGCATTTGATCGGGTGGATCATGTTATATTGTTAAATAAACTGCAAGAGCTGGGTATATGTGGTAATCTATTGAGGTGGTTTGAATCATATCTTCGTAACAGGAGTCAGGCTGTGGTTATCGGTGGCTGTAGATCCAACTTCATAACTATACCGTCAGGCGTCCCTCAAGGATCAATTCTCGGCCCTCTTTTGTATGTTATTTACTTATACGATATTGGTGATTGCGTCCAAAATTCTAAATTCCTGATGTATGCGGATGATACAAAGATTTACATGCCAGTTAGTAACACCTCTGATTGCTTGAGATTGCAGGAAGATTTATACTCTCTTTCTGCTTATTACTTTAAAAATCGTATAGGGGTGAATGTCAATAAGTGTTCAATCGTCAGTTTTACGCGTAAGAAAAAAGTTATTAGGTTTGAATACAAATTGAATGAAAGAATATTAAAACGAGAATTATTAATACGAGATTTAGGTGTACTTTTAGACTCAAAATTAATGTTTTCCGAACACATTTCAACAATAATTAATAAGGCTTATATGAACTTGGGATTTATACTACGTGTAACCCAACCATTCTCTGATGTCCATTGTGTTAAAATTTTATATTATTCCTACGTACGTAGTATTCTTGAATACTGTAGTAACATATGGTCCCCACAATATAATTCTGAAACTTTAACCCGAAACACTTAAATTTGAATCAATTAATGGCGCACTGGGTACCTACCGATCGCACTGTTTTTTAATAATTTGAGCAATCAATCGAGAATCTATCGAACCTCAAACTCTAAATTACTACTACGAATTGAATCTTAATCTAGGCTAACTAAAGTCATCTGTACTGTACTGTAACTTAAACACAATTTGAGCCTTCAGGTGGGAATTGACTTGGCTAATCTTTTGAAAATCAAAAGAAGTTTTAATGGTTTATGTTTTTTTAGTTATTATTACTTAATGAGCAAAAATCATGTAGGTAGGTATATCATTTTAACTAACTTCGGGAGTTCAAACGGAAATCGAACCCTGAGCTTTTGTCTAGATTTATGCTAAACCGTTTCAAAATAAAAAAGTACCAAGATTATTAAATGACGCGAGTCTAAAGTATTTTCGGCGTAGTTAAAAATTTGGAATCAACTTATTCACATCGATTTATCTTTACATCTAGTTTTTTGTACATTTTTATTTACACTAACCTCAATAAATGATCGAAGTGTCCACCAGATTGAGCAATACACAGTCTGGCACGGCGTCTGGTGTTCCCTTTTAAACTGTTCAGCACAAAACGATTTTGTCAAACTAACTCGAATGCACTGACTATTCTCTGTCTTAGGTCATTAACGTTTGTTAATTCTTCGGTATACACAATACGTTCACCAAACATCCTTATAGCTGCACTCAAACTATTGTCAGTTATTGCATACAATCGCACCATTTCAACGAGTTCACCGTTAGAATAATTTTGCGTCATTTTCGCAAAACATGTTGCCTATGCGATGTTATTAGCACAACTGAGGTATGAGCGACGGGCGAGAACGAGATAGCGCGGGCTGGGCGATAAAAAGAGATAGCCGCTACTTCACCGCACGGCGCTATGGCGGGCGCCGGGAAGCCTGAGCGGCGCTCACGCGCCAAACACAAAGGATTGCGGTGCCTTTGCGCTTTGTAGGTATCGTTCGTTCGCACGCTAGCTGGCGCGGTGTGGTGTCGGGGGCCTACTCTAAAAATCGTTGGGGTCTACTTTGAAAACCGTCATTATTTAATAAAAATAAAAATATTTTTTCGAACTTTTTTTTTTGTGATTCATGATCAGAACAAGGTACATAATCACCTCTGAAAATTCCGCTCGTATTGAAATCAACACCCTGTAAATATTATGTTATACTGCAAAATTATTTTATATTACAACTACAACTACTTTATAAATACAAATGTTTTATGTGTCATAATATGTAAACCATTCAATGTGACTGGCTCTTACGCTTACTGTTATATGATCCGATTTTATAACACTGCTTACATCCCTTGCTATAAGAATGGCTAGTACAAAGCGACTAAAATTATTTTATCAGAACCTGCGTGGCCTCCGTACAAAAACGAATATATTTTATAATAATTCACTGTTAGCAGATTTTGACATAGGCCTGTTTACAGAATCATGGTTATGTGACGGAATTTTAGATACGGAGCTTAATGACAACGGTCAATATGACGTATTCCGCTGCGACCGAGGGTCCCTCGGTGGCGGTGTAATGGCGTTGTGCGGAGTCGGCCTGCAAGCACATCGCCGTTGTGAGTGGGAGCGGGACGACGTTGAGTGTTTGTGGCTACCAGTACCCGCGCGCGCTCTTAAAACAAAACAAAACCTGCATATTTCTATTGTGTACATGCCACCTAATCGTCATAATATTTATGCATTTTTAGATATGGTCTCTCGAGTCATCAACTCTTGCCCGGATGATCATGTACTGCTTAGCGGTGACTTTAACTTACCCTGTATAAGTTGGGCAACTGGTGAGGCCACCTATGTGAAAAAAAGTAGTGTAGAGTTACAGAGCTCTGCTAAGGATCTTGTTCAGCAGTTATTGTTTCAAAATTTTTAAACAATACAATACTCTTTTAAATTCATGCAATAATACTTTAGATTTAGTATTTACTAATTTTACAATAGATTTGCAACCTTCTAATTTTTCAATGGTCAATGTGGATAAACTTCATCCGGTATTTACGATTGATGCTTGCGACATAATAATGCCTTCTCTTAGGGTAGCCGTGAGCAAAAAGAGATTTTTTAGGAAAGCTGACTACCAGGCCATTAACAATTACTTATCTTCTAGAGATTGGGATGAGACATTTAATGGCTTGGGAGTCAATGATATGGTGAATGCTTTTTACCTAGTTTTAAATTCAGTAATTGAAAAATATGTTCCTACTGTGAATGTAACGGGTGGTCGTCAGTATCCTATTTGGTTTAGTCCTGCACTAATAAATATTATAAAAGAAAAAGCTAAAATTCATAAAATCTGGCAAAAATTTAAGAACCCTCTAGATTATCACTCTTTTAAAATTCTCCGAAAAAGGCAAAAGTTACTGCAAAAAACGTGTTATCAGTCATTTTTAGCACTGTCTCAGGATAATATTAAAAAATCTCCAAAGTTTTTCTGGAACTATGTAAAAACAAAAAGAAAACGTCATTCGGCATACCCTAAGATAATGCATTACAAAGACGAATTATTAAAAGACGACAAAGCTATATGTGAAGCGTTTAGTGATTTTTTCCTGAATAACTTTACTGAACCTGCTACTGATTACTCGGCACCCTGTGTTCCTAAGAATAATAAACAGCATAATAATGATGCTTTGCACTGTATTATGGTCACTGAAGCTTGTGTACTAAAGCTATTGAAGGGGTTGGATACTACAAAAGGCCCGGAATGCGATGGCATACCACCACTCTTTTTCAAAAATTGTGCAGAATCCTTGGCAGTACCTGTCACTCTTATATTTAATAAATGCTTGCGCATTGGATGTTGTCCCGAACTCTGGAAAAGAGCCTTGATAGTTCCAGTCCCAAAAAAGGATATTAAAAAGGAAATCAGCAACTACAGGCCCATCTCAATTCTAAACACCCTTAGTAAGCTTTTGGAAAGAGTAGTTCACAATCAAATGTATCCAGTGATACAGTCTTCAGTTCCACTACAACAGCATGGGTTTATAAAGGGACGCTCCACTAATACTAACTTAGCAGTATTCACAGATGACGTATTTGGAGCCATGGATGGTGGTGGCCAGGTGGACGTTATATATACTGACTTTAAAAAAGCATTTGATCGGGTGGATCATGTTATATTGTTAAATAAACTGCAAGAGCTGGGTATATGTGGTAATCTATTGAGGTGGTTTGAATCATATCTTCGTAACAGGAGTCAGGCTGTGGTTATCGGTGGCTGTAGATCCAACTTCATAACTATACCGTCAGGCGTCCCTCAAGGATCAATTCTCGGCCCTCTTTTGTATGTTATTTACTTATACGATATTGGTGATTGCGTCCAAAATTCTAAATTCCTGATGTATGCGGATGATACAAAGATTTACATGCCAGTTAGTAACACCTCTGATTGCTTGAGATTGCAGGAAGATTTAAACTCTCTTTCTGCTTATTACTTTAAAAATCGTATAGGGGTGAATGTCAATAAGTGTTCAATCGTCAGTTTTACGCGTAAGAAAAAAGTTATTAGGTTTGAATACAAATTGAATGAAAGAATATTAAAACGAGAATTATTAATACGAGATTTAGGTGTACTTTTAGACTCAAAATTAATGTTTTCCGAACACATTTCAACAATAATTAATAAGGCTTATATGAACTTGGGATTTATACTACGTGTAACCCAACCATTCTCTGATGTCCATTGTGTTAAAATTTTATATTATTCCTACGTACGTAGTATTCTTGAATACTGTAGTAACATATGGTCCCCACAATATAATTCTGAAACTTTAACCCGAAACACTTAAATTTGAATCAATTAATGGCGCACTGGGTACCTACCGATCGCACTGTTTTTTAATAATTTGAGCAATCAATCGAGAATCTATCGAACCTCAAACTCTAAATTACTACTACGAATTGAATCTTAATCTAGGCTAACTAAAGTCATCTGTACTGTACTGTAACTTAAACACAATTTGAGCCTTCAGGTGGGAATTGACTTGGCTAATCTTTTGAAAATCAAAAGAAGTTTTAATGGTTTATGTTTTTTTAGTTATTATTACTTAATGAGCAAAAATCATGTAGGTAGGTATATCATTTTAACTAACTTCGGGAGTTCAAACGGAAATCGAACCCTGAGCTTTTGTCTAGATTTATGCTAAACCATTTCAAAATAAAAAAGTACCAAGATTATTAAATGACGCGAGTCTAAAGTATTTTCGGCGTAGTTAAAAATTTGGAATCAACTTATTCACATCGATTTATCTTTACATCTAGTTTTTTGTACATTTTTATTTACACTAACCTCAATAAATGATCGAAGTGTCCACCAGATTGAGCAATACACAGTCTGGCACGGCGTCTGGTGTTCCCTTTTAAACTGTTCAGCACAAAACGATTTTGTCAAACTAACTCGAATGCACTGACTATTCTCTGTCTTAGGTCATTAACGTTTGTTAATTCTTCGGTATACACAATACGTTCACCAAACATCCTTATAGCTGCACTCAAACTATTGTCAGTTATTGCATACAATCGCACCATTTCAACGAGTTCACCGTTAGAATAATTTTGCGTCATTTTCGCAAAACATGTTGCCTATGCGATGTTATTAGCACAACTGAGGTATGAGCGACGGGCGAGAACGAGATAGCGCGGGCTGGGCGATAAAAAGAGATAGCCGCTACTTCACCGCACGGCGCTATGGCGGGCGCCGGGAAGCCTGAGCGGCGCTCACGCGCCAAACACAAAGGATTGCGGTGCCTTTGCGCTTTGTAGGTATCGTTCGTTCGCACGCTAGCTGGCGCGGTGTGGTGTCGGGGGCCTACTCTAAAAATCGTTGGGGTCTACTTTGAAAACCGTCATTATTTAATAAAAATAAAAATATTTTTTCGAACTTTTTTTTTTGTGATTCATGATCAGAACAAGGTACATAATCACCTCTGAAAATTCCGCTCGTATTGAAATCAACACCCTGTAAATATTATGTTATACTGCAAAATTATTTTATATTACAACTACAACTACTTTATAAATACAAATGTTTTATGTGTCATAATATGTAAACCATTCAATGTGACTGGCTCTTACGCTTACTGTTATATGATCCGATTTTATAACACTGCTTACATCCCTTGCTATAAGAATGGCTAGTACAAAGCGACTAAAATTATTTTATCAGAACCTGCGTGGCCTCCGTACAAAAACGAATATATTTTATAATAATTCACTGTTAGCAGATTTTGACATAGGCCTGTTTACAGAATCATGGTTATGTGACGGAATTTTAGATACGGAGCTTAATGACAACGGTCAATATGACGTATTCCGCTGCGACCGAGGGTCCCTCGGTGGCGGTGTAATGGCGTTGTGCGGAGTCGGCCTGCAAGCACATCGCCGTTGTGAGTGGGAGCGGGACGACGTTGAGTGTTTGTGGCTACCAGTACCCGCGCGCGCTCTTAAAACAAAACAAAACCTGCATATTTCTATTGTGTACATGCCACCTAATCGTCATAATATTTATGCATTTTTAGATATGGTCTCTCGAGTCATCAACTCTTGCCCGGATGATCATGTACTGCTTAGCGGTGACTTTAACTTACCCTGTATAAGTTGGGCAACTGGTGAGGCCACCTATGTGAAAAAAGGTAGTGTAGAGTTACAGAGCTCTGCTAAGGATCTTGTTCAGCAGTTATTGTTTCAAAATTTTTAAACAATACAATACTCTTTTAAATTCATGCAATAATACTTTAGATTTAGTATTTACTAATTTTACAATAGATTTGCAACCTTCTAATTTTTCAATGGTCAATGTGGATAAACTTCATCCGGTATTTACGATTGATGCTTGCGACATAATAATGCCTTCTCTTAGGGTAGCCGTGAGCAAAAAGAGATTTTTTAGGAAAGCTGACTACCAGGCCATTAACAATTACTTATCTTCTAGAGATTGGGATGAGACATTTAATGGCTTGGGAGTCAATGATATGGTGAATGCTTTTTACCTAGTTTTAAATTCAGTAATTGAAAAATATGTTCCTACTGTGAATGTAACGGGTGGTCGTCAGTATCCTATTTGGTTTAGTCCTGCACTAATAAATATTATAAAAGAAAAAGCTAAAATTCATAAAATCTGGCAAAAATTTAAGAACCCTCTAGATTATCACTCTTTTAAAATTCTCCGAAAAAGGCAAAAGTTACTGCAAAAAACGTGTTATCAGTCATTTTTAGCACTGTCTCAGGATAATATTAAAAAATCTCCAAAGTTTTTCTGGAACTATGTAAAAACAAAAAGAAAACGTCATTCGGCATACCCTAAGATAATGCATTACAAAGACGAATTATTAAAAGACGACAAAGCTATATGTGAAGCGTTTAGTGATTTTTTCCTGAATAACTTTACTGAACCTGCTACTGATTACTCGGCACCCTGTGTTCCTAAGAATAATAAACAGCATAATAATGATGCTTTGCACTGTATTATGGTCACTGAAGCTTGTGTACTAAAGCTATTGAAGGGGTTGGATACTACAAAAGGCCCGGAATGCGATGGCATACCACCACTCTTTTTCAAAAATTGTGCAGAATCCTTGGCAGTACCTGTCACTCTTATATTTAATAAATGCTTGCGCATTGGATGTTGTCCCGAACTCTGGAAAAGAGCCTTGATAGTTCCAGTCCCAAAAAAGGATATTAAAAAGGAAACCAGCAACTACAGGCCCATCTCAATTCTAAACACCCTTAGTAAGCTTTTGGAAAGAGTAGTTCACAATCAAATGTATCCAGTGATACAGTCTTCAGTTCCACTACAACAGCATGGGTTTATAAAGGGACGCTCCACTAATACTAACTTAGCAGTATTCACAGATGACGTATTTGGAGCCATGGATGGTGGTGGCCAGGTGGACGTTATATATACTGACTTTAAAAAAGCATTTGATCGGGTGGATCATGTTATATTGTTAAATAAACTGCAAGAGCTGGGTATATGTGGTAATCTATTGAGGTGGTTTGAATCATATCTTCGTAACAGGAGTCAGGCTGTGGTTATCGGTGGCTGTAGATCCAACTTCATAACTATACCGTCAGGCGTCCCTCAAGGATCAATTCTCGGCCCTCTTTTGTATGTTATTTACTTATACGATATTGGTGATTGCGTCCAAAATTCTAAATTCCTGATGTATGCGGATGATACAAAGATTTACATGCCAGTTAGTAACACCTCTGATTGCTTGAGATTGCAGGAAGATTTAAACTCTCTTTCTGCTTATTACTTTAAAAATCGTATAGGGGTGAATGTCAATAAGTGTTCAATCGTCAGTTTTACGCGTAAGAAAAAAGTTATTAGGTTTGAATACAAATTGAATGAAAGAATATTAAAACGAGAATTATTAATACGAGATTTAGGTGTACTTTTAGACTCAAAATTAATGTTTTCCGAACACATTTCAACAATAATTAATAAGGCTTATATGAACTTGGGATTTATACTACGTGTAACCCAACCATTCTCTGATGTCCATTGTGTTAAAATTTTATATTATTCCTACGTACGTAGTATTCTTGAATACTGTAGTAACATATGGTCCCCACAATATAATTCTGAAACTTTAACCCGAAACACTTAAATTTGAATCAATTAATGGCGCACTGGGTACCTACCGATCGCACTGTTTTTTAATAATTTGAGCAATCAATCGAGAATCTATCGAACCTCAAACTCTAAATTACTACTACGAATTGAATCTTAATCTAGGCTAACTAAAGTCATCTGTACTGTACTGTAACTTAAACACAATTTGAGCCTTCAGGTGGGAATTGACTTGGCTAATCTTTTGAAAATCAAAAGAAGTTTTAATGGTTTATGTTTTTTTAGTTATTATTACTTAATGAGCAAAAATCATGTAGGTAGGTATATCATTTTAACTAACTTCGGGAGTTCAAACGGAAATCGAACCCTGAGCTTTTGTCTAGATTTATGCTAAACCGTTTCAAAATAAAAAAGTACCAAGATTATTAAATGACGCGAGTCTAAAGTATTTTCGGCGTAGTTAAAAATTTGGAATCAACTTATTCACATCGATTTATCTTTACATCTAGTTTTTTGTACATTTTTATTTACACTAACCTCAATAAATGATCGAAGTGTCCACCAGATTGAGCAATACACAGTCTAGCACGGCGTCTGGTGTTCCCTTTTAAACTGTTCAGCACAAAACGATTTTGTCAAACTAACTCGAATGCACTGACTATTCTCTGTCTTAGGTCATTAACGTTTGTTAATTCTTCGGTATACACAATACGTTCACCAAACATCCTTATAGCTGCACTCAAACTATTGTCAGTTATTGCATACAATCGCACCATTTCAACGAGTTCACCGTTAGAATAATTTTGCGTCATTTTCGCAAAACATGTTGCCTATGCGATGTTATTAGCACAACTGAGGTATGAGCGACGGGCGAGAACGAGATAGCGCGGGCTGGGCGATAAAAAGAGATAGCCGCTACTTCACCGCACGGCGCTATGGCGGGCGCCGGGAAGCCTGAGCGGCGCTCACGCGCCAAACACAAAGGATTGCGGTGCCTTTGCGCTTTGTAGGTATCGTTCGTTCGCACGCTAGCTGGCGCGGTGTGGTGTCGGGGGCCTACTCTAAAAATCGTTGGGGTCTACTTTGAAAACCGTCATTATTTAATAAAAATAAAAATATTTATTCGAACTTTTTTTTTTTGTGATTCATGATCAGAACAAGGTACATAATCACCTCTGAAAATTCCGCTCGTATTGAAATCAACACCCTGTAAATATTATGTTATACTGCAAAATTATTTTATATTACAACTACAACTACTTTATAAATACAAATGTTTTATGTGTCATAATATGTAAACCATTCAATGTGACTGGCACTTACGCTTACTGTTATATGATCCGATTTTATAACACTGCTTACATCCCTTGCTATAAGAATGGCTAGTACAAAGCGACTAAAATTATTTTATCAGAACCTGCGTGGCCTCCGTACAAAAACGAATATATTTTATAATAATTCACTGTTAGCAGATTTTGACATAGGCCTGTTTACAGAATCATGGTTATGTGACGGAATTTTAGATACGGAGCTTAATGACAACGGTCAATATGACGTATTCCGCTGCGACCGAGGGTCCCTCGGTGGCGGTGTAATGGCGTTGTGCGGAGTCGGCCTGCAAGCACATCGCCGTTGTGAGTGGGAGCGGGACGACGTTGAGTGTTTGTGGCTACCAGTACCCGCGCGCGCTCTTAAAACAAAACAAAACCTGCATATTTCTATTGTGTACATGCCACCTAATCGTCATAATATTTATGCATTTTTAGATATGGTCTCTCGAGTCATCAACTCTTGCCCGGATGATCATGTACTGCTTAGCGGTGACTTTAACTTACCCTGTATAAGTTGGGCAACTGGTGAGGCCACCTATGTGAAAAAAGGTAGTGTAGAGTTACAGAGCTCTGCTAAGGATCTTGTTCAGCAGTTATTGTTTCAAAATTTTTAAACAATACAATACTCTTTTAAATTCATGCAATAATACTTTAGATTTAGTATTTACTAATTTTACAATAGATTTGCAACCTTCTAATTTTTCAATGGTCAATGTGGATAAACTTCATCCGGTATTTACGATTGATGCTTGCGACATAATAATGCCTTCTCTTAGGGTAGCCGTGAGCAAAAAGAGATTTTTTAGGAAAGCTGACTACCAGGCCATTAACAATTACTTATCTTCTAGAGATTGGGATGAGACATTTAATGGCTTGGGAGTCAATGATATGGTGAATGCTTTTTACCTAGTTTTAAATTCAGTAATTGAAAAATATGTTCCTACTGTGAATGTAACGGGTGGTCGTCAGTATCCTATTTGGTTTAGTCCTGCACTAATAAATATTATAAAAGAAAAAGCTAAAATTCATAAAATCTGGCAAAAATTTAAGAACCCTCTAGATTATCACTCTTTTAAAATTCTCCGAAAAAGGCAAAAGTTACTGCAAAAAACGTGTTATCAGTCATTTTTAGCACTGTCTCAGGATAATATTAAAAAATCTCCAAAGTTTTTCTGGAACTATGTAAAAACAAAAAGAAAACGTCATTCGGCATACCCTAAGATAATGCATTACAAAGACGAATTATTAAAAGACGACAAAGCTATATGTGAAGCGTTTAGTGATTTTTTCCTGAATAACTTTACTGAACCTGCTACTGATTACTCGGCACCCTGTGTTCCTAAGAATAATAAACAGCATAATAATGATGCTTTGCACTGTATTATGGTCACTGAAGCTTGTGTACTAAAGCTATTGAAGGGGTTGGATACTACAAAAGGCCCGGAATGCGATGGCATACCACCACTCTTTTTCAAAAATTGTGCAGAATCCTTGGCAGTACCTGTCACTCTTATATTTAATAAATGCTTGCGCATTGGATGTTGTCCCGAACTCTGGAAAAGAGCCTTGATAGTTCCAGTCCCAAAAAAGGATATTAAAAAGGAAACCAGCAACTACAGGCCCATCTCAATTCTAAACACCCTTAGTAAGCTTTTGGAAAGAGTAGTTCACAATCAAATGTATCCAGTGATACAGTCTTCAGTTCCACTACAACAGCATGGGTTTATAAAGGGACGCTCCACTAATACTAACTTAGCAGTATTCACAGATGACGTATTTGGAGCCATGGATGGTGGTGGCCAGGTGGACGTTATATATACTGACTTTAAAAAAGCATTTGATCGGGTGGATCATGTTATATTGTTAAATAAACTGCAAGAGCTGGGTATATGTGGTAATCTATTGAGGTGGTTTGAATCATATCTTCGTAACAGGAGTCAGGCTGTGGTTATCGGTGGCTGTAGATCCAACTTCATAACTATACCGTCAGGCGTCCCTCAAGGATCAATTCTCGGCCCTCTTTTGTATGTTATTTACTTATACGATATTGGTGATTGCGTCCAAAATTCTAAATTCCTGATGTATGCGGATGATACAAAGATTTACATGCCAGTTAGTAACACCTCTGATTGCTTGAGATTGCAGGAAGATTTAAACTCTCTTTCTGCTTATTACTTTAAAAATCGTATAGGGGTGAATGTCAATAAGTGTTCAATCGTCAGTTTTACGCGTAAGAAAAAAGTTATTAGGTTTGAATACAAATTGAATGAAAGAATATTAAAACGAGAATTATTAATACGAGATTTAGGTGTACTTTTAGACTCAAAATTAATGTTTTCCGAACACATTTCAACAATAATTAATAAGGCTTATATGAACTTGGGATTTATACTACGTGTAACCCAACCATTCTCTGATGTCCATTGTGTTAAAATTTTATATTATTCCTACGTACGTAGTATTCTTGAATACTGTAGTAACATATGGTCCCCACAATATAATTCTGAAACTTTAACCCGAAACACTTAAATTTGAATCAATTAATGGCGCACTGGGTACCTACCGATCGCACTGTTTTTTAATAATTTGAGCAATCAATCGAGAATCTATCGAACCTCAAACTCTAAATTACTACTACGAATTGAATCTTAATCTAGGCTAACTAAAGTCATCTGTACTGTACTGTAACTTAAACACAATTTGAGCCTTCAGGTGGGAATTGACTTGGCTAATCTTTTGAAAATCAAAAGAAGTTTTAATGGTTTATGTTTTTTTAGTTATTATTACTTAATGAGCAAAAATCATGTAGGTAGGTATATCATTTTAACTAACTTCGGGAGTTCAAACGGAAATCGAACCCTGAGCTTTTGTCTAGATTTATGCTAAACCGTTTCAAAATAAAAAAGAACCAAGATTATTAAATGACGCGAGTCTAAAGTATTTTCGGCGTAGTTAAAAATTTGGAATCAACTTATTCACATCGATTTATCTTTACATCTAGTTTTTTGTACATTTTTATTTACACTAACCTCAATAAATGATCGAAGTGTCCACCAGATTGAGCAATACACAGTCTAGCACGGCGTCTGGTGTTCCCTTTTAAACTGTTCAGCACAAAACGATTTTGTCAAACTAACTCGAATGCACTGACTATTCTCTGTCTTAGGTCATTAACGTTTGTTAATTCTTCGGTATACACAATACGTTCACCAAACATCCTTATAGCTGCACTCAAACTATTGTCAGTTATTGCATACAATCGCACCATTTCAACGAGTTCACCGTTAGAATAATTTTGCGTCATTTTCGCAAAACATGTTGCCTATGCGATGTTATTAGCACAACTGAGGTATGAGCGACGGGCGAGAACGAGATAGCGCGGGCTGGGCGATAAAAAGAGATAGCCGCTACTTCACCGCACGGCGCTATGGCGGGCGCCGGGAAGCCTGAGCGGCGCTCACGCGCCAAACACAAAGGATTGCGGTGCCTTTGCGCTTTGTAGGTATCGTTCGTTCGCACGCTAGCTGGCGCGGTGTGGTGTCGGGGGCCTACTCTAAAAATCGTTGGGGTCTACTTTGAAAACCGTCATTATTTAATAAAAATAAAAATATTTATTCGAACTTTTTTTTTTTGTGATTCATGATCAGAACAAGGTACATAATCACCTCTGAAAATTCCGCTCGTATTGAAATCAACACCCTGTAAATATTATGTTATACTGCAAAATTATTTTATATTACAACTACAACTACTTTATAAATACAAATGTTTTATGTGTCATAATATGTAAACCATTCAATGTGACTGGCTCTTACGCTTACTGTTATATGATCCGATTTTATAACACTGCTTACATCCCTTGCTATAAGAATGGCTAGTACAAAGCGACTAAAATTATTTTATCAGAACCTGCGTGGCCTCCGTACAAAAACGAATATATTTTATAATAATTCACTGTTAGCAGATTTTGACATAGGCCTGTTTACAGAATCATGGTTATGTGACGGAATTTTAGATACGGAGCTTAATGACAACGGTCAATATGACGTATTCCGCTGCGACCGAGGGTCCCTCGGTGGCGGTGTAATGGCGTTGTGCGGAGTCGGCCTGCAAGCACATCGCCGTTGTGAGTGGGAGCGGGACGACGTTGAGTGTTTGTGGCTACCAGTACCCGCGCGCGCTCTTAAAACAAAACAAAACCTGCATATTTCTATTGTGTACATGCCACCTAATCGTCATAATATTTATGCATTTTTAGATATGGTCTCTCGAGTCATCAACTCTTGCCCGGATGATCATGTACTGCTTAGCGGTGACTTTAACTTACCCTGTATAAGTTGGGCAACTGGTGAGGCCACCTATGTGAAAAAAGGTAGTGTAGAGTTACAGAGCTCTGCTAAGGATCTTGTTCAGCAGTTATTGTTTCAAAATTTTTAAACAATACAATACTCTTTTAAATTCATGCAATAATACTTTAGATTTAGTATTTACTAATTTTACAATAGATTTGCAACCTTCTAATTTTTCAATGGTCAATGTGGATAAACTTCATCCGGTATTTACGATTGATGCTTGCGACATAATAATGCCTTCTCTTAGGGTAGCCGTGAGCAAAAAGAGATTTTTTAGGAAAGCTGACTACCAGGCCATTAACAATTACTTATCTTCTAGAGATTGGGATGAGACATTTAATGGCTTGGGAGTCAATGATATGGTGAATGCTTTTTACCTAGTTTTAAATTCAGTAATTGAAAAATATGTTCCTACTGTGAATGTAACGGGTGGTCGTCAGTATCCTATTTGGTTTAGTCCTGCACTAATAAATATTATAAAAGAAAAAGCTAAAATTCATAAAATCTGGCAAAAATTTAAGAACCCTCTAGATTATCACTCTTTTAAAATTCTCCGAAAAAGGCAAAAGTTACTGCAAAAAACGTGTTATCAGTCATTTTTAGCACTGTCTCAGGATAATATTAAAAAATCTCCAAAGTTTTTCTGGAACTATGTAAAAACAAAAAGAAAACGTCATTCGGCATACCCTAAGATAATGCATTACAAAGACGAATTATTAAAAGACGACAAAGCTATATGTGAAGCGTTTAGTGATTTTTTCCTGAATAACTTTACTGAACCTGCTACTGATTACTCGGCACCCTGTGTTCCTAAGAATAATAAACAGCATAATAATGATGCTTTGCACTGTATTATGGTCACTGAAGCTTGTGTACTAAAGCTATTGAAGGGGTTGGATACTACAAAAGGCCCGGAATGCGATGGCATACCACCACTCTTTTTCAAAAATTGTGCAGAATCCTTGGCAGTACCTGTCACTCTTATATTTAATAAATGCTTGCGCATTGGATGTTGTCCCGAACTCTGGAAAAGAGCCTTGATAGTTCCAGTCCCAAAAAAGGATATTAAAAAGGAAACCAGCAACTACAGGCCCATCTCAATTCTAAACACCCTTAGTAAGCTTTTGGAAAGAGTAGTTCACAATCAAATGTATCCAGTGATACAGTCTTCAGTTCCACTACAACAGCATGGGTTTATAAAGGGACGCTCCACTAATACTAACTTAGCAGTATTCACAGATGACGTATTTGGAGCCATGGATGGTGGTGGCCAGGTGGACGTTATATATACTGACTTTAAAAAAGCATTTGATCGGGTGGATCATGTTATATTGTTAAATAAACTGCAAGAGCTGGGTATATGTGGTAATCTATTGAGGTGGTTTGAATCATATCTTCGTAACAGGAGTCAGGCTGTGGTTATCGGTGGCTGTAGATCCAACTTCATAACTATACCGTCAGGCGTCCCTCAAGGATCAATTCTCGGCCCTCTTTTGTATGTTATTTACTTATACGATATTGGTGATTGCGTCCAAAATTCTAAATTCCTGATGTATGCGGATGATACAAAGATTTACATGCCAGTTAGTAACACCTCTGATTGCTTGAGATTGCAGGAAGATTTAAACTCTCTTTCTGCTTATTACTTTAAAAATCGTATAGGGGTGAATGTCAATAAGTGTTCAATCGTCAGTTTTACGCGTAAGAAAAAAGTTATTAGGTTTGAATACAAATTGAATGAAAGAATATTAAAACGAGAATTATTAATACGAGATTTAGGTGTACTTTTAGACTCAAAATTAATGTTTTCCGAACACATTTCAATAATAATTAATAAGGCTTATATGAACTTGGGATTTATACTACGTGTAACCCAACCATTCTCTGATGTCCATTGTGTTAAAATTTTATATTATTCCTACGTACGTAGTATTCTTGAATACTGTAGTAACATATGGTCCCCACAATATAATTCTGAAACTTTAACCCGAAACACTTAAATTTGAATCAATTAATGGCGCACTGGGTACCTACCGATCGCACTGTTTTTTAATAATTTGAGCAATCAATCGAGAATCTATCGAACCTCAAACTCTAAATTACTACTACGAATTGAATCTTAATCTAGGCTAACTAAAGTCATCTGTACTGTACTGTAACTTAAACACAATTTGAGCCTTCAGGTGGGAATTGACTTGGCTAATCTTTTGAAAATCAAAAGAAGTTTTAATGGTTTATGTTTTTTTAGTTATTATTACTTAATGAGCAAAAATCATGTAGGTAGGTATATCATTTTAACTAACTTCGGGAGTTCAAACGGAAATCGAACCCTGAGCTTTTGTCTAGATTTATGCTAAACCGTTTCAAAATAAAAAAGTACCAAGATTATTAAATGACGCGAGTCTAAAGTATTTTCGGCGTAGTTAAAAATTTGGAATCAACTTATTCACATCGATTTATCTTTACATCTAGTTTTTTGTACATTTTTATTTACACTAACCTCAATAAATGATCGAAGTGTCCACCAGATTGAGCAATACACAGTCTAGCACGGCGTCTGGTGTTCCCTTTTAAACTGTTCAGCACAAAACGATTTTGTCAAACTAACTCGAATGCACTGACTATTCTCTGTCTTAGGTCATTAACGTTTGTTAATTCTTCGGTATACACAATACGTTCACCAAACATCCTTATAGCTGCACTCAAACTATTGTCAGTTATTGCATACAATCGCACCATTTCAACGAGTTCACCGTTAGAATAATTTTGCGTCATTTTCGCAAAACATGTTGCCTATGCGATGTTATTAGCACAACTGAGGTATGAGCGACGGGCGAGAACGAGATAGCGCGGGCTGGGCGATAAAAAGAGATAGCCGCTACTTCACCGCACGGCGCTATGGCGGGCGCCGGGAAGCCTGAGCGGCGCTCACGCGCCAAACACAAAGGATTGCGGTGCCTTTGCGCTTTGTAGGTATCGTTCGTTCGCACGCTAGCTGGCGCGGTGTGGTGTCGGGGGCCTACTCTAAAAATCGTTGGGGTCTACTTTGAAAACCGTCATTATTTAATAAAAATAAAAATATTTATTCGAACTTTTTTTTTTTGTGATTCATGATCAGAACAAGGTACATAATCACCTCTGAAAATTCCGCTCGTATTGAAATCAACACCCTGTAAATATTATGTTATACTGCAAAATTATTTTATATTACAACTACAACTACTTTATAAATACAAATGTTTTATGTGTCATAATATGTAAACCATTCAATGTGACTGGCTCTTACGCTTACTGTTATATGATCCGATTTTATAACACTGCTTACATCCCTTGCTATAAGAATGGCTAGTACAAAGCGACTAAAATTATTTTATCAGAACCTGCGTGGCCTCCGTACAAAAACGAATATATTTTATAATAATTCACTGTTAGCAGATTTTGACATAGGCCTGTTTACAGAATCATGGTTATGTGACGGAATTTTAGATACGGAGCTTAATGACAACGGTCAATATGACGTATTCCGCTGCGACCGAGGGTCCCTCGGTGGCGGTGTAATGGCGTTGTGCGGAGTCGGCCTGCAAGCACATCGCCGTTGTGAGTGGGAGCGGGACGACGTTGAGTGTTTGTGGCTACCAGTACCCGCGCGCGCTCTTAAAACAAAACAAAACCTGCATATTTCTATTGTGTACATGCCACCTAATCGTCATAATATTTATGCATTTTTAGATATGGTCTCTCGAGTCATCAACTCTTGCCCGGATGATCATGTACTGCTTAGCGGTGACTTTAACTTACCCTGTATAAGTTGGGCAACTGGTGAGGCCACCTATGTGAAAAAAGGTAGTGTAGAGTTACAGAGCTCTGCTAAGGATCTTGTTCAGCAGTTATTGTTTCAAAATTTTTAAACAATACAATACTCTTTTAAATTCATGCAATAATACTTTAGATTTAGTATTTACTAATTTTACAATAGATTTGCAACCTTCTAATTTTTCAATGGTCAATGTGGATAAACTTCATCCGGTATTTACGATTGATGCTTGCGACATAATAATGCCTTCTCTTAGGGTAGCCGTGAGCAAAAAGAGATTTTTTAGGAAAGCTGACTACCAGGCCATTAACAATTACTTATCTTCTAGAGATTGGGATGAGACATTTAATGGCTTGGGAGTCAATGATATGGTGAATGCTTTTTACCTAGTTTTAAATTCAGTAATTGAAAAATATGTTCCTACTGTGAATGTAACGGGTGGTCGTCAGTATCCTATTTGGTTTAGTCCTGCACTAATAAATATTATAAAAGAAAAAGCTAAAATTCATAAAATCTGGCAAAAATTTAAGAACCCTCTAGATTATCACTCTTTTAAAATTCTCCGAAAAAGGCAAAAGTTACTGCAAAAAACGTGTTATCAGTCATTTTTAGCACTGTCTCAGGATAATATTAAAAAATCTCCAAAGTTTTTCTGGAACTATGTAAAAACAAAAAGAAAACGTCATTCGGCATACCCTAAGATAATGCATTACAAAGACGAATTATTAAAAGACGACAAAGCTATATGTGAAGCGTTTAGTGATTTTTTCCTGAATAACTTTACTGAACCTGCTACTGATTACTCGGCACCCTGTGTTCCTAAGAATAATAAACAGCATAATAATGATGCTTTGCACTGTATTATGGTCACTGAAGCTTGTGTACTAAAGCTATTGAAGGGGTTGGATACTACAAAAGGCCCGGAATGCGATGGCATACCACCACTCTTTTTCAAAAATTGTGCAGAATCCTTGGCAGTACCTGTCACTCTTATATTTAATAAATGCTTGCGCATTGGATGTTGTCCCGAACTCTGGAAAAGAGCCTTGATAGTTCCAGTCCCAAAAAAGGATATTAAAAAGGAAATCAGCAACTACAGGCCCATCTCAATTCTAAACACCCTTAGTAAGCTTTTGGAAAGAGTAGTTCACAATCAAATGTATCCAGTGATACAGTCTTCAGTTCCACTACAACAACATGGGTTTATAAAGGGACGCTCCACTAATACTAACTTAGCAGTATTCACAGATGACGTATTTGGAGCCATGGATGGTGGTGGCCAGGTGGACGTTATATATACTGACTTTAAAAAAGCATTTGATCGGGTGGATCATGTTATATTGTTAAATAAACTGCAAGAGCTGGGTATATGTGGTAATCTATTGAGGTGGTTTGAATCATATCTTCGTAACAGGAGTCAGGCTGTGGTTATCGGTGGCTGTAGATCCAACTTCATAACTATACCGTCAGGCGTCCCTCAAGGATCAATTCTCGGCCCACTTTTGTATGTTATTTACTTATACGATATTGGTGATTGCGTCCAAAATTCTAAATTCCTGATGTATGCGGATGATACAAAGATTTACATGCCAGTTAGTAACACCTCTGATTGCTTGAGATTTCAGGAAGATTTAAACTCTCTTTCTGCTTATTACTTTAAAAATCGTATAGGGGTGAATGTCAATAAGTGTTCAATCGTCAGTTTTACGCGTAAGAAAAAAGTTATTAGGTTTGAATACAAATTGAATGAAAGAATATTAAAACGAGAATTATTAATACGAGATTTAGGTGTACTTTTAGACTCAAAATTAATGTTTTCCGAACACATTTCAACAATAATTAATAAGGCTTATATGAACTTGGGATTTATACTACGTGTAACCCAACCATTCTCTGATGTCCATTGTGTTAAAATTTTATATTATTCCTACGTACGTAGTATTCTTGAATACTGTAGTAACATATGGTCCCCACAATATATTACGTATAAACAAAATCTAGAAAAAATTCAAGCATTATTCGTCAAACATTTAAATTACCGCTCATTTAAATCATTCGAAAATTATGATGATGCACGCAGTTTTCATGGAATCTCTACCCTTGAGCATAGACGGACGCTTATTGATATGATTGATATGACGGTCTTTCTTGTTTGATATCTGTAATGGGGAGATCGACTCGGTAAGGTTATCAAATTCATTTTTGAAGTTATTTGCTCCAGTCACCCGCACTAGACACGCGGCCTCATCCTTGTTTCATACACCATTTTCACGGACCAACTATGCACGTAACTCTGTAGTATCCCGAACTCTTAATACGTATAATAAGCTTTTCTCCTCGGTGGACGTGTTCCACCTATCGAAGGCAGCGTTCAAAACAAGTGTAATAAGAGTACTTGAGCCACTCTCTCGTTGTGAAAAATAAATTGTAATTCGTGTGTTAAATCTATTAGTTTAAACAGTTGTACTTAACTTTAAATATAATTCATATATAAACAATAAATAAATATATATAAACACATACCTCTATTTAATATAAATATTGAATTTTTGAGTATTATTGGCGGGTCACATTATATCACTTGTAGTTTGTGTTAAGTCAAACCGTGTCAACTTTGATAATTTCTTGCAATATGTATATAAAGTAAATTCATTATTGGCTGTAAGTTTAGAACGTAAGATAAGCTAAGTTTTTGGAATAAGAGCTGTGAATATTATACCTAACAATAAAAAAAAAAAAAACGAAAACTTTTTTTAGTCAAACCTATGCGTGTGGGGTGTCTATAGATAAAAGTCTAACGTTTCATAGCTAGACGATTCCAAAGTGGTAAAATCGGCGTCCCCCCATCCAACTTCTAAACTAAGCGATATTAAATTTTGTAAAAATATAATAATGTAGATCTTTTAACAAATACTTTCAACAAAAAATAGTTTCGACGGAATCAATCTTGTAGTTTTTGATATATAACACATTATCAACAACCGCAAACATAACTTTGTTCTTCATATCTTCTGTTCTTATTCACTATAAAAAAACAAAGTTATATTTGCTGTCAACAAAATATTGTGGTATTTTTAACCGACTTCAAAAAAGGAGGAGGTTATCAATTCTACTATGTTTTTTTTTTGTATCTATGTTACCTCATATCTCAGACGTTTGTCGACCGATTCGAAAAAAAAAATCGCTTACTTAGAGGGTGTACCTTCTAGTTGGTCCCATTCTTTCCATTTCAGGATCTGATGGGATGGGATGGGATCTTGGTGTATTGATGGGATTGAGTGATCTTGGGAAACCCTCATATTTTAAAGGCACGTATAGTGTTTCTTTACTAGAATCTTAATGTCGACGTGTTGTGACGTCTGATAGTCAACATCTTGTGAGGCTGAGTTGATGGTGGAAATCTTTAACGCTTAGGAGTTCAATAATTATAATGAAATAACTTTTAATAGGTAGTTTGTAGCTTCTAAAAGAACAGAGTCATAAGGTGCAACTCCCCCCACCCCCCTTCTCCTATAATCTATAAAAATTAAGAAATAAAATTTACTTTAAAAAAGTAAAAACCGACTTCAAAACCAAAATGCACTAAAAAGTCTTAAATAATCTCTTGTCTATTGAAAGGAAAGGTGGGTTCTAGGCAAAAAAAATCTTTTTGATGTCGGTGCCATCATTTTGACCATCAAGCATCCACCATCACAGCACCGACTCCAAAAATATATTGTTTGCCTAGAACCCACCTTTCCTTTCAATAGTTAAGAGTTTATTTAGGACTTAGTGCATTTTGGTTTTAAAGTCGGTTTTTACTTTTTTAAAAGTTATTTTTATACTAATGAATTTCCTAATTCAGTTAAAGTTGGCACGAGACCCACGGGTTGCGCGAGTCCGACTCGCACTTGGCTGGTTTTTTTATGTAATAGACGATGAAGAATTTAGATAAGAAATAATAATAAAAGCCTTTCTTCCTTTTGCACATCACCTAGACAGGCACAATTTTAAAACTTTTGGAACTGTCTTGTCGCTAAAAGCGATCTCTTTTAGAAAACTTATGATTATAGGATTAATCTATACTAATATTATAAAGCTGAAGAGTTTGTTTGTTTGTTTGTTTGTTTGTTTGTTTGAACGCGCTAATCTCAGAAACTACTGGCCCGATTTGAAAAAATATTTTTACGTTGGATAGTCCATTTATCGAGGAAGGCTTTAAGCTATATAACATAAAGATACGACTCACAAGACCACAGCAGCAATGAAAAATGTTGCGAAAACGGGAGAAAGATATTCCTTTTGAGAGCTTCCGCTGCGTACGCTGCGGAAACCGCTAAAAGTTACACAAAAATCATGTATGACAGGATTGTTCAGCATTAAGAGTTCTATAATAAAGTCCGCGACAGCATAAGTCTATCTTTTATGGTTGACTTACTACAACCTTTTTTATGTTAATAAATTTGTAAAAAAATAATGCATCATTTTTAGAGGTGTATTATACACACAGGTATTTATTCTTATCAAAATAAATACATTCATCATCACGAGCATTTCATTTAGAACAAAGTTGCCCTATATATCATTTGATTCCAATAAATATCTTAGGAGCTATCAAAGTTTTAACATAACTCTGCACCAAAATAATGTTCGCAGTTTAAGTACAACGTGCGCTTGCGCTAATTATATTATAAAGCTGAAGAGTTTGTTGGTTTGAAGTTGAACGCGCTTATCGCAGGAACTTCTGTGTTAGATAGCTTATTTATTGAGAAAGGCTTTAGGATATAAAACATCACGCTGCGACGGGAGGGGAGGGAGCAAACTCAAAACGCGCGGACGAAGTCGCGGGGGACCGCTAGTGTATTATATTTTTACAAGTGAATATGTAGTTATCGGTTAGAATCCGTATCCCATCAATGCTTATAAGTTACATCATATTTCAAGTGCCATAGTTTTAAAGCTGTTGTGTCAAGTTTGAAGTATTTCTCCCTGTAATTATTTTCCACCTTGGATGAATTAACCACTTTACCACATAGGCATGATTGCCAAATAATTTACTCCACGGATAATTCCATCTAATGGTGATCTCGCAGTGTTCACATTGACAATCCTGCAGAGTCACATGTCCTGTAGTTCCTGACGCGGATCCTTGCCTTCCTGAAGAACAGATTCTCAGTGATTCTTCTTCATGTATTAGAGCATCAATAGGACTCGACGTTTCTTCGGGAACATCGTAGGTTTTGATCCATTTTCCCCATTCTAGATCAGCTGATGCCACTTTTAAGCAAGTGCCTCGAGACGTCTTGATAGTAGCGCAGAATTTGATGTCTTCGCTTGATCTGACTGAGGTGAAGAATATTAAAAATAGAAAGAACACGACCGCCATCATCAAGGGCTTCTGGGTGACTGATGTTTGACCATGACTGGATGACCCTTTTAACTGTCATCATTATCAAATGATTGTGATTCAACGTGAAGATTTTTTGTGTTTTTGATCGGACTTCGGAGGGTTCCGTATAAGATATTTTCGTATATGTAAAACTAGCGATCCCAGCGAACCTCGTTTCACCCCCAGCCCCGTTCCGCCCAGGTCCTGTTTTCACTATCCTACTCCAGGTCAAGAGAAATCCACCAAAGTAGGGGAAGAGCGGGTAACTCCGGTCAGGAGATAATACCGGTCACTTTACTATTACATACAAAATGGCGCGCTAAATGCACACACACATCAAAACAAGGTGGCGTGATCGTTCCCGACCGCGTCCCGCCGATCGCCGCTCAGTTCCGATTACACGCTGAGGTGGAATGTACGTCGTCAGTTTTCGCGCCATTTTGTTAGAATTTTTCGTCCGTCGAAGATAAGGCCTAAGTCTTTAATTTATTACATTAAACCAATTCTTATTTGATTTCTAGAGTGCTTACTTATCGATTTTATAATATTTATCGTTATTTCTCACCATTGTTTTATTAATTTTGCAAAAAAAATATGATTTACAAAAATATCTTCTGTCGCCTAATGCCGGTCACGCTGACCGGCATCACCCGCTATACTTTTCTAAAATACCGTTTGACGGGTAATGCCTTTCAAACTCGACAGAAACATTAATTCGTACAGCTAGTTCAACTATCTTTGACCAATCCACTTTAGCATCGATGGCATCTTTTGCCACAGCTAGCTCTTCTTTTGTTGGTTCACCTATCACTGCAGTTAAGACAACTGTAGCTTGCTATTCTGCTGCACTGATTCTTCCAGCACTGCATTGCCAACAACTACATGCTCGTCTAATTTTCTGACTGTCACTTCCCCTAAATGTTTGACAAATGTTAAAGATCTTCTGCCCATACCCAATAAATGCACAGAGAATGGAAAGAGAAACAGGAAATAACATGCCACCTACATAACAGGAACTCCATTTAAAGAAACATTGAATAAAAAAGAAGAAAGAAAACTGAAAAAAGAGGGAAGAAAACAGGAAAAAACTAAAATGAATAAGAAATCTGAGGCAAGAAAGAATCTTAAAAAGTAGAAAGAAAACAGAAAAAGAGCAAAGTTACGAAAGAAGCCACTAAAAAGCAAAGTGAGAATAAGAAAAGGCAAAGAAAAGTAAATCCAAAAGGAAAGAAAAAAACAGGCCACACAGTTAAACAAAGCATTCTTCAGGAGAAAAATAGCACTAGCAGCAGTTCGGAATCTGATGTAGAGATGATTGACTTATATAAAGATGATGACACAAATATCGAAGAAAATAATGATTTGGAAAACAAGTGTGTTTCAACAATGAGCTCTGGTACAGAGGTGTTGTTTGTGGGTTGTGAGCACATGCTGAATGTACGGGAAGTGACACACCTGAAAACTACATGTGTGATTTATGTATCAGAAAAGCTTGACCGGACTTAGGCTTCGCTGACCGGCATAAGAACCGTGATGACCGGAATTGTCCTCCATGGAGTTTAACGCCGGTCAATCACATTTATTTTTCTAAAGTTAATTATAGCACAAATATAATGACTATTGACCTCAATTCAAGTCATTCGTTAGAGGATAAGATTATGTTCCTTTTCTAAAAGTTTAAGAAAGATAAGTTGATTATTTTAGGAGTTGTTTGTTTTTGTCCTTAGGTGACTGGTAATACCCGCTCTTACCCTAATAATGATAAAAATCGGTTCACCAGTTCTCGATTTATAAGTGGTCTAACTAACACAACTTTGTCTCTATGCATCGAATGCCCTGATTGATGATGCTTTAGTTAGTTGCTAGGTTAATGCGGCGGCACCGACCCCAAAAAGAAATCTTTCGCTTAAAATGGAGTCCTTTCTGGAGTCAAGAATTTATTTAGGACATTTTAGTGATTTCAAGGAGGGGAAAGTAAAGGATTGTGGCTTTTGAGTCTGTGATAAACTAAAAGGTACCTTATAATTTAATTTCTGGCGTCTTAATCATTGCTGAACTTTATGAGTTACCGCTAAGGAGTTCTACCATCATTTTTACTATATGGTCACTATCAGACGTAAATACAAGTCAACATTAAGATACTGTTACAAAAACACTATGCGTGCCTTTCAAATTTGAGGATTTCCCTCGATTACACCAAGATCCCGTCATTAGTTCCCGACTTAGCAACAATGGGGCAAACATTGAATGAATAAAAAAAAAACCACCACAAATGACTGAAATATCAGGTAACAAACATATGGTCGAATTGATAACCTTTGATAAATAAATAAAAATTCAATTCAATTCAATAACCTCCTCCTTTTTGAAGTCTGCGAAAAATAAGATAAAGATAATTATTATTTAGTTATAACGTTCACCTATGTGATTAATTAAGGAACAAACTAGTAAATAAAGATGTAGAAGAAAAAGTTCAAAAGACGGAAGAAATCTTATACTCTGACTAGAGCGGTCCCAGCGTATTCGTCCGCGCGTTTTGAGTTTGTTTCCTCTCCTCCCGTTGCAGCATGATGTTTTATATCCTTAAACCTTTCTCGATAAAAATGCTATCGAACACAAAGATAATTTTCAAAATCGGGCTAGCTAAAGTATTTGTAGGGATTTTCGTAAAACCGAGAATTACTTGGAGAATATTTCAGAGATTTGGTTTTGGTACAATTTACAAAAATTAAGCATAAACTTTACACATCATTATTTTTTGATTTAAAAAAAAATACCCTGTTGATAGTTTTTTTTTTGCATCACTTGCATGTAGTAAGTTTCAAAGTCAGTAAAAAATTATTCCGCTACTAGTAAGTCAAAATAAAATAACACTGAGTTCCAAATACAATGTTTAATATCACAGTAAATTTCAGCAGAAAATGAGGCATTTTGATTTATTTTAGTACTAAATTGCAGTTCACCGGTGTATTATGTATAGGAACTCTTTCTTTCCTTTTTATTCCTCCTTTATTGAAATTTTCGGCACGCATATTTCATACAACACTAAAATTATTTATCATAGCTAATTATAAATTTTCTATTCCACACCATGCCATGTAGAAGAATGTTTTCAACATCAAATTTATCCGCACTGTATTCAATATTCACGTAATATATAAACAATCTTCCAAGTGTAATTAAACACAAATGTATCTTGTTCGCGGACGATATATCTGTGATAGTCAAAACAGATAGCAAGCATACACTTGAAGACCACATTGATGACATAAATAATACTGTAAAAACAATAATTGCATGGCTGGAAATTAATAATTTATTAATAAATCTTGACAAAACTTATTTTATAAATTTTAATAATATATTATATCAATCAATGAATATTAATTATGATGGACATAAACTTAAAGGTACAAACATGACAAAATTCCTAGGGGTATGGATAGACGACAAATTAAATTGGAAATATCAAATCGAAAATGTCTGCAAAAAAAATAATAGATTCTCATACGCTCGGTACAAATTAGGTAAAGTTGCCACTAAAAATACCGCGCTTACTGCATACTTTGCATATGTCGAATCCGTCTTGCGCTATGGACTCATTATATGGGGTTATAGTACTGATGCTCATAAAGCTTTTCTGGCCCAAAAAAAGTGCATCAGGGCGATATGTGGCACTGCGCCTGACGAGCCATGCCGTCCATTATTCCTGTCACTAAATATTCTAACCCTTCCAAGTCTGTACATTTTTGAAATTGCCAAGTTTGTCAAACAAAATATGTATTATTTCAAGCAAGCAAAAGAGATTTACTTGCGAAACACCAGGAACGGCAATAGACTTGTTGCAGATGCCACACCAAAAAGTGCAAGATATGAAAACAATTGTTACTATATGTGCACGCTTATATATGATAAAATACCTCAGAATATAAAAGATTTGCCCTTAAATAGATTTAAATGTGTCCTTCTCAAGTGGTTACAAGAACAATGTTTTTATAAGGTGGATGAGTTTTTAAAAATGACGTAGGTTAGGTATTCTATAATTTTTGATTGACTTTTTATTAAAATGGTATAAATTTAATTGTAATATAATTTTTATGTAATTGATGTAGCAAACTTGTGACTTAAATAATAATACAATGAAGACATTGTGATGAAAATGTTATCATTCATAGTCAATAATTTAGTAAGATTGTAAAATATTTGCATGCTATTTATGATAGCTGGAAAAGCTGAACTGCAATATTTATAACACCTTCAAAAATGTACCCTTTTCCAAAGGCAAATAAAATATTCATTTCATTTGATTTCATTTCATTTAAAAATACTCCCTGAAAAATACTCCCCATGACCAATTCCAACTTATAAGTACGTCCCCACAATTCTTGCACTGACACGGTGTCACGGTCACCGTCCCACTAGTTCCTGACGGGGAGCCTTCTCTTCCAGCCGCGCAGAATGTTATTGAATCATCTTCGTTTATAAACAAATTCTCAGGGCTTGATGCTGATGATAGATCATCATAGCCCTTTATCCATTTCCCCAGGGTAATTCGGCTGATTTGACCCGCAAACTGGTGTCTGGTGAAGCTTGTACCGTTGCGCAGAAGCGCAATACTTCACTTGATAGTAATAAGTTTAAAAATATAAATAAACTGATAAGGAGAAGAACGGACGACATGGTTGGTAACCGCTTTATTACTGTAGGAAACACTGAATATGCAAAAAAACCGTTATAAAAGCTGTTGTAATCTACAAATGTTAACATCAAGTCTGTAGTTGCATAAAGTGTTCCGTATTGTATTCTGGATATACATTGCAGAAAGAATTATTATAAATATATTTTTTCGTTTATTATTAATTAGACAAATATTGGGACGCACGAATGGCGGATAAAAACACAAAAAACTGACAATTCAGAAAAAACGCCATATAAGGTCCAAATATACTTTTAAAAAAACCTATATAACATTTGTTACTTAAGTCTAACATATTAATAAGAATACAGATTCCTAGACATAACTCCATAGATACTCTTTTTTTAAAACGTACAATAAATATGTGTTAGTTAGGTGAAGAGCTATCATCATCTCATAGTTGACAAGCTTTTTTAGGTTATGAATAAGTTATAGGTAAGTCTACGCTTACGCGTGTGAAAACTACTTAGGCGTTTTTTAATGGAGCGGACCCCTACAATTTAAAACGTGTGTTTCAAACTCAAGACGTCACGATGTGATAACTTTTAAAGGTAAACGTAATAAACAAAGTATTTGGAGTAGCCGCTCTTAAAAGGTTATCAAACTTCTTGACTTCCATGATAATAAAGTTAATATTTCAGGGTCCCCCGCTTTAATCCCTGAGACGATATTTTTCGCATCGTTTCAAATAATTTGAAATATTAGGAGAAAAACATTTTTGCGTAGTCAACAAAATATGTACACAGAATATTTTGAAATTTTAATAAAAATACCCCTCATTTAAAAATAGTTACCCTAGTTTTTAAAATAAAATACACGTCTTATTATTTTGTCCACATTCTTTAATAACATAAATCACTTTAGGGTGTTGATCACTTTTTGTAATTAATTAGAAAATTTCTATTCCAATACATTCCATTTAGATGAGTGTCTACAACACCAAATTGGTTTTCATTGTATCTAATTTTCACGGAATAGTCACCACCGAAAAATACACCCCACGCGTAATTCCAACTAATAATCACGTCCCCACAATTGTTGCAGCGACACGGTGTCACGGTAACCGTCCCACTTGTTCCCGTAGCGGATCCTTGTCTCCCAGTCGCGCAGAATTTGAGTGAATCATCTTCATTTATAAAAGAATTCTCTGGACTTGATGTCTTGCTTAGATCATAGTAGCCCTTCACCCATTTCCCCCAATTCAATTCAGCTGATTTGACTCTCAAACAGGTGCTTGGTGAGGTCTGTATCGTTGCACAGAATCGCAGGTCTTCACTTGACAATACTGAGTTGATAAACGAAAAAATTGAAAAATAAAAAAATAGTTGAAGTAAATGGACGAACGACATGGTTGGTGACCACTGAACGATTGAAACACTGAATTTGCGGAAAAAACTATTTGAGTGATAAGACTATTGTTATCTATAGTATGTAGTTTCACTGAGGGTTCCGTATACTTCCGTATACTAACTGAAAATAACACGCGTTCTCATCTTTGCATTTACTTTTTATTTATAATTCATACATTTTTACAATTGAATTTCCAGTATCCTACTGTTTATACTTGATAAGGAAATTCCTATCAAAATACCTGTCATGCAAATGAGTGTCTACGACACTGTATTGCTCTTCATTGAATTCTACTTTAACGTGATCAAAGCCGAATACACCCCATGCGTTGTTCCATCGTATCACGACTTCGCCACAATCGTAGCAGTGACACGGTGTCACGGTGACTATCCCAGCAGTTCCCGAAGCGGCGCCTTGTCTTCCACACGCACAGAATTTAAGCGAATCATCTTCATTTATCACAGAATTCTCTGGACTCGACGTCGATGACAAATCAAAGTATCCGTGCACCCATTTTCCCCAATTCAATTGTGCTGATTTGATCCGCAAACAGGTGCCTGGTGCGGTCTGTATCGTTCCACAGAATCGCTGGTCTTCACTTGATAATACTGAGTTGAAATATACAAGTAAATTGATGAGCAATAGCACGAGCGACATGGTGTGTGGCTACTGAATGATTGTAACGTTTTGAATTGATGGAAAAGCCAATAGTTATATAACTGTTATAATCTCGAACTATTTATATATAAGTCCGTAGTTGTATAAGAGTTCCGTATTCTTAAAGTAAAACTAAAGGCAAGTCAAACCATGCTTCCATAATGGAAGAAACACTTACAAAAACTGTTATTATTTTTATTATTACCATAAATTGTATTTGAAAAAAGTGACTGTGCCAGACGAGGAATCGAACCCCGTGTCTTACGCTTTCGCGTCTGCCTATGCCAGTCGGCGACCGACGCATTGGCGCGCCTGTTGAATTTTGCAAGTGCTTTCTTTTTAACGCGTAGGCTGCGTGACCACATCAATGTTGCGAGATTGCTCTCACAATATCCGAAGGATAGATATTTACAAATATTTAACAATCGGTTAAGATAAAGGATATTTTTTTTGTAGTGTTATATCACTACACCAACTTAATAACATAAATTACACTTAAAAAAAGCAACTGTGTTGTGTGTGTGTTTAAGTCCTGGTCCCCATTAGTAGTAGATCGCTTTTCTGGCAGCCGTCAGCTCGTACCTCGCTACGCCCATGAAGACAAGTATTTTATTCGTTGAAATTCATTGTAGATATTGCCCTTAAAGTTTTATTACTAAATGCCTGGACACACTGTATAATCAATACCAACAACAACTTTTATCGAAATTATAAGCTCAGAAACTTTTTAAAAGATGATATTTTTATGCCGCCCGTCCACTGCGCGCATAACGTGCGTATTTTTGCCGTGCGCTTTACATCTGCCCACGCACTTAAGTACACGGACGCGGATGACCAGAATACAATACGGAACTCTAGCTGCAATAACGGACTCGTATTTTACCGTGTAGAGATAACACCAGTCATATCACAAATCAGGCTTTTTGCAACTGAGTTCTTTAGTCATTCAGCGGTCACCATGTCACTCGTGATTTTCCTTGTCCATTTACTTCTATTTTACAACTCAGTATTATCGAGTGAAGACCAAAAATTTTGTGCCAAAATACAAACCTTATCAGGCACCTGTTTGAGAGTCAAATCGGCTGCATTAGATTGGGGAAAGTGGGTCAATGGTTACTACGATTTAAGCAAGACATCAAGCCCTGAGAATGCTTTTATAAATGAAGATGATTCGCTAACATTCTGCGTGTCTGGGAAACAAGGATCCGCGTCTGGAACTAGTGGGACAGTGACCGTGACACCGTGTCGGTGTAACGGTTGTGGTGAAGTGGTGATCAAATGGAATAACGCGTGGGGTGCACTGTTCGGCGGTGATGACTACGTGAAAATTGAATACAGTGAAGAACAATTCGGTGTTGTAGACACTCATCTGAATAGAATGTATTGGAATAGAAATTTTCTAATTAATTATAAAAAGTTACTTTAGTTACAAACTCATAAGTGATGTATATGATAATAAAGAATTCATTCAAAGCGTGTATTTTATTTTAAACAATACTGTTACTGTTACTCATATAAGTATTTCCAAAGAGATATAATTTTATGGGTAAGATGTATCACCCAATAGTTTATCCCCTTATTCATAATAACGCAAACAGTCTATTATGCCTGTTTAAACTATTACCTTGTTTTGTCTCTTTATTTCTCGGCCCTATCATCAATTGACAGAAAAAGACAAAACTGAGTAATACCTAAAATAGGTTTATTAGGCTGTTTTATTTATTATAAATAAGGGTTTTGAGTATATGTGTTAAAATTTTCATTTCATTTTTAATTTTCTAGACTACGCAAAAATATGCACTAGACTTCAAACTCCTGGAATTATTTCAAGCCATTCGAATAATGTTTGGCGTTCTATAAATAGTGACCCTTGAAAGTAAACTTCATCTGGAGAAAGGTCAAAAAGTGTTTGATAACCTTTAACGAACGGCTACTCCCAGTTTATTTCATTACATACTAGCGGTTCCCCGCGAATTCGCCCGCGTTTTCAGTTTGCCCCTTCCCTGCCTATCGCAGCGTGATCTACTATATCTGCTTTCTCGATAAATAATCTATCCAACACGAAAATGTTTTAAAATCGGTCTTATAGTTTCTGAGATAAGCGCGTTCAAACAAACAAACTCTTCAACTTCATAATCTTAAGAGTAGATAAACATTGGACACCAGTCAAATACATTGCTCTGACCCAAAGTAAGTAGCTAATGTACGGACAACAGCAAGTCAAGGTAAACACTGCGGTATCTTATGTATAAGCGTTAGTTTGGCTAGGTAGCCTGATGTGCTGGCCACTGTACTTATGCTATGGAGAAAACAGAAACAACGGTGGTTCTAAAATAACCAGCCCCGAGACAAGTGAAAATCAAACCTAGGACCTCGGAGTGCCAACGCCTTGAAACCTAGCGAGCTTAGCCACTAAGGTACCACAGAAGTCGTTAAAAGTATTCCTCGTATTATTTCCTTGGATTTTATTATCAGTCTAGAAAAAACAATAATTATTTGTATTATAACCGTATCTCAAGCATGGATTTTTCATTAAATATCCAGGATTTTCTGTTTGTGGTTATTATCACGTTGTTTTTGCTGTTTAATTAAATTTAATACAAATACTTCTTATCCATAAAGGAAAAAAACAGGTCTAAATCGCCAAAATAATATTATTATTACAACAATGTTATTGTAATGGTTCCCCTTGAGAATATCATAATGTATTTTCATCATCATCAATGGACGTCCACTGCTGAACATAGGCCTCCCCCACGGCTGTCCACAGCGACCGATCACTAGCGGTCTGCATCCAGTTTGATCCTGCAATCTTTATAAGGTCGTCTGTCCACCTTGTCGGTGGACGTCCGACGCTGCGTTTTTGGTCGAAGGGTCTCGAAACTAGAACTCTCCTGCTCCAACAAATGTATGTTCAGTTTTCATAACTTATCTTCCAGTACGCAACTACAGCAAAGAAATATACGAAGTCATATGTTACTCATTGAAACAAACTAACATCATGACTATAAAACAACTAGCGGTCCCCCGCGACTTCGTCCGCGCTTGTTTTGAGTTTGTTCCCTCCCCTCCCGTCGCAGCGTGATGTTTTATACCCTAAAGCCTTTCTCGATAAATAAGCTATCCAAAACAGAAATATTTTTTCAAATCGGTCCAGCAGTTCCTGAGATAAGCGCGTTCTAACAAACAAACTCTTCAGCTTTATAATATTATTAGCGCAAGCGCACGTCGTACTTAAGCTGCGAACATTATTTTGGTGCGGAGTTATGTTAAAACTGTGATAGCTCCTAAGATATTTATTGAATTTAAATTATATAAAGGGCAACTTTGTTCTAAATGAAATGCTCGTGATGATAAATGTATTTATTTTGATAAGAATAAATACCTGTGTGTTTAATACACCTCTAAAAATAATGCATCATTTTTTTACAAATTTATTAACATAAAAAAGGTTGTAGTAAGTCAACCATAAAAGATAGACGTATGCTGTCGCGGACTTTATTATAGAACTCTTAATGCTGAACAATCCTGTCATACATGAATTTTGTGTAACTTAAGCGGTTTTCGCAGCGTACGCAGCGGAAGCTCTCAAAAGGAATATCTTTCTCCCGTTTTCGCAACATTTTTCATTGCTGCTGTGGTCTTATGAGTCGTATCTTTATGTTATATAGCCTAAAGCCTTTCTCGATAAATGGACTATCCAACGTAAAAATATTTTTTCAAATCGGGTTAGTAGTTTCTGAGATAAGCGCGTTCAAACAAACAAACAAACTCTTCAGCTTTATAATATTAGTATAGATTATACGTTTATGGCACTTGTTCTATTATTCGAAAAATATTTTTCATTTCTTCTGTTCGGAAAATTGAACTTTCATGTGAAGAAAGACGGGTGGAAAACAGCTTTTCCGTCGTGGAAAGTAATTTAGTTTTAATTGCTACGATCAGACATGGAGTTAAAGATAATTGAGTCACATCATATTATTATGGTCACTGATTTAAAAAAAATACGATTGTTGTAATTTTTTACAACTGACAACATTTCATTTTTGTAAAGGTATGGAAATTCGAAAACCATTTCAAGATGTAGCGATTCTTAACTCTCTAAATTCTAAACTCTTAGAATGTGGAGTTAGGCAGGGGGGCTTATCCTCCCCTAAGCTCTTTTGTTTGTACGTCAACGAGCTGATCGTCGAGCTCAGCAGCATGCATGAGGGATGTTCGATAGATGGTCAAATGATCAATAACATCAGTTATGCGGACGATATGGCGTTGCTGAGCCCGTCGATTGGTGGGTTGAGGAAGATGCTCCTCGTGTGCGAACAGTACGCTAGAGATCACGGACTTATGTATAACTGTAAGAAAAGCGAAGTCGTGGTGTTCGTAACGCGCGGAGTATGCCATAAGCAGGTGCCTCCCATTCGACTGAACGGTGAACAGTTGAACATAGTACCTACATTCAAATACTTAGGTCATGTACTCACTGCTGACCTCAAAGATGATTGTGACATAGGAAGGGAGCGCAGAGCGTTGGCAGTTCGCGGTAATATGCTTGCCCGCAGGTTTGTGCGATGCTCATGTGAAGTGAAAATAGCGTTATTTAAATCATACTGCCAATCTTTTTACACAAGTAGCCTGTGGGTAAACTACACGCAAAGAGCTTACAACGCTCTGCGCGTCCTTTACAATAATATGTTCCGGGTGCTGGTGGGACTGCCGAGATTTTGCAGCGCGTCTGGCATGTTTGCCGACGCTCGCGTAGACTGCTTTCATGCTTTAATGCGGAAAAAAATTAACTCCATCAAAAAAAGAATGCTCGGTAGTCCCAACAGTATTTAATGGTTTTAGTGGGGAGATGGGATAGTGCCCTAATGAAGCATTGGATCACAGCCCTAATTAACCCAAAGTCGGACCAAATATATTATATAAATTAAATTTAATTGGCCTGATTATAATTGTAATGTAATTATTTTAATCTTATCGCATTTATACTAATATTAGACCTAAGAACTCTGTTACTAACACTTGTGGATCTAAGTTATCTGTAATAAATAAATAAATTAAATTAAATTAAACACGTTAAACATTTTTTTAAGATTTTTTTCAAAAAGACTGAAAAGAACATGGAAGTTGGCACTTCACAGGTTACGCCTTTGCAATGAAATTTCATGCAGAAAAAAATTGCTTTTGAACTTTGAGCTTGCTGTCAGCTGTCACTTTGAGGTTTAGTGTTGTTGTTGTTTCCAGTACTGTATTGGACATTATCGATAAATTACGATGTGGTAAATTGAAGCTTATTTAAAAAATACATTTTTATTCAAACAAATTTTAAGTTCAGATAACAAATAATTATCATGATTCCTCAATCAAAATATGACTGATATTTGTAGTTATAAGAAAATATTGCAGTAATTTTCAGACATCATAATAATATTAAATAAGAATGGTTACTACTTTGTTTTATTTGGTTCCTTTTTACATAACTTAAATCAGGTAATGTTACATAATAAAGTAAAACTAAATAGGTACTCAATGGATATACCATTGATATCGAAACGCAACACTATTAACGTAAGATTTTTTTTCGAATATAGCAAAGACGTGACCTCGTAACATCCAACTTCATGTACTTACGCTCTTTTAGAATAGAGTTTTTAAACAATTATTATAAGAGAAAATACTGAAAAGAAATGAAAATGAAAAAATACGGGTGACTTCATTTCTGAAATTCTATCAGGAAAAAAATAAAAATATACATATGAAAATTTTGAAATGTTGTCAATTTAAAATCTACAAATATAATATACGGTTGCCCGCCATACATAGTGTCACTTTATTATTTTATTTTTGATTGTCACATTTTGTTTGTCTTTGACGATATATTTTTTTAGTTTGGTCGATTATTGCATAGATTATTAATTAAGCAGGTGGAGGCGACTTGCCGTGATTTTGTTGTTCATTAATCTTCTTACTCACTCCCACCTTTAGCTGTCACTCAAAGCGCTATCGCATGAGGCAAAATTGAACCTGGAATTTAACATAACCTGTGGTTGTTTTGGTGACCAAGTTAAGGTTATGTTCTTCTACTATTATTATTGTCTGTGAGAAAAAATCTATCAATATTTTTGATAATGATTTGAAATATTTGATAACGTCCGCATTTTATGTACTCTGATGTCTTCCGTGCCGTTACTGTCCTTTTTAACGTGTGTTTTATGTATAACGACAGTAAACAATCTGATATGCGATGTAAAACTTGAGGTTTCATTTCTCGCCAAACAACATAAAATCGCTAAACAAGAAATAGCTATTTTTTTTTAATTTTCCTCACAGTCGAAATGAAAAATGCGGTATTATGTAGTTCAGCGAAAGATGAAAACGCAAGTGTTTGCACAAAATTTATTACAGACAGTTCATTTATTACAGTAATAAAAACATTTAAAATAATTAGAAAGAATAACGGCCGAATACAAGAAAAATAGTATGTAAATCAGACGACATCAAATAAATAAAATCCTTGTAAAAATATCGATCGAATTTACTTCACAGATAATAATTATCAAAATTAAAAAAGTAGACAGATCCTAAAAAGGAAAAATGTCACTGCAATGTACAAAAAAGTGTAATCTTGGTGGTATTAGGCGGCAGCCGAGTATTTAAATTTTTAATTTTGTCTTAATTGTATAAAGAAGACCAATTGTATTTTTTTATCAACAATCATAATAGCACACAAGTTTTTCAATGTATAAATAACTTATCAAAAAATTATCTAAAGCGTTTAAATATGATGCGGCTCTATTAACTTTGTCCCAAGCTTTGACATGCTTTAGTACTAGAAGCTACTTACTTTGGGTCAGAGCAATGTATGTGATTGGTGTCCAATAATTTTATCTACTTTTAACATTATGAAGTTGAAAAGTTTATTTGTTTGAACGCGCTTATCTCAGGAACTACTAAAACGATTTGAAAAATTATTTTTGTGATGAATAGATTATTTATCGAGGAGGTAGATTTAGCAGATCACGTTGCGATGGGAAGGGCAAGGGCAAACTTAAAACGCAGGCGAAATCGCGGGGAAAAGGATGTAATAAAATAAAAGTATATCCATGTATATTCATAAACACAGTCTGGCCATAAATACTGTTACAGTTAAAAATAAGAAAGATATTACATTTGAATTTGGAGTCTGTCATTTTTATACGATTTCTCATTGTGTTTTCTAATTTTGGCGCCAATACATTTTATAATATTTTGCGATAATAAAATGAAGTGGGGTGATAAAGAGAACCGAATCGCTTTGCATTACACAAAGTTGGTATGGAGCCAAATGCAATTTTTAAAACTCTCCATACGCTTAGTATTAGTCAAATGTTTGTGTACCGGGCTATCAATAGGTACAATGAGACCTCCTCTGTGACAAAAAAAGATCTGGCCGTCCACGTAGTGTTCGTACAAAAAGGGTGGTCAAAGCAGAAAGGGAAAGAATCAGCAGATATCCTGTCCGAAAGCAAAATATTTTATCTCGGGAGATGAAAATGGCACCCAGAACCATTTTAAAAGATGATTTAGGACTTGCAGCCTATAAGTGACGCACTGGTCATTTTTTAACTGATAATTTAAAAAAATAACAGGGTGTTAAAATCAAAACTGAAGCGGTACGCAAAGGGAGGTCACAGAAAATTTTTGTTTACGGATGAGATTTTTTTTACAATTGAGCAACATTTTAACAAACAAAATGACCGTAATTATTTGGCAGAGTGCAACGTGGGCATTACCCGACTTCAGTGATGGTTTTGTGGGGTGTTAGCTATGAAGGAGTGACTGAGCCATATTTTTGTGAAAAAGGTATCAAAACATCGGCACAAGTGTATCAAGATACCATTCTTGTGAAGGTAGTTAAGCCCCTTAACAACACCATGTTCAAAAACTCAGCATGGTCTTTCCAACAAGTCTCGGCGCCGGGTCATAAAGCTCGGTCCACGCAGTATTGGTCAGTAGCGAACGTTTCGGACTTCATCAGAGCTGAAGACTGACCGTCGTCTAGTTCCGATCTTAATCCGCTGGATTATAATTTATGGTCAGTTTTAGAGAGTACGGCTTGCTCTAAATGCCATGATAATTTGGAGTCACTAAAACAATCCATACGATTGGCAGTGAAGATTTTTTCCATTGAAAGAGTGCGTGCTTCTATTGATAACTGGCCTCAACGTTAAAAGGACTGTATTGCAGCCAATGGAGACCACATCGAATAAGCTTTTTATATTTTAAATTGTTTTATATTCATGGCAAAACTAGGTATATGCAATCATTAGCATCGCCATTCACAAGTATACCTATAATAACAAAAAGTATTGTAATAATCTTTTATGTGAATGGTAGCAATTTTTACAAATATAGTTACACTAGCGGTCCCCCGCGACTTCGTCCGCGCGTTTTGAGTTTGCTCCCTCCGCTCCCGTCGCAGCGTCATGTTTTATATCCTAAAGCCTTTCTCGATAAATAAGCTATCCAACACAGAAATATTTTTTCAAATCGGTTCCTGAGATAAGCGCATTCAAACAAACAAACTCTTAAGCTTTATAATATATTAGCGCAAGCGCACGTTGTACTTAAGCTGCGAACATTATTTTAGTGCGGAGTTATGTTAAAACTGTGATAGCTCCTAAGATATTTATTGAAATCAAACGATATAAAGGGCAACTTGGTTCTAAATGAAATGCTCGTGATGAGATGATGAATGTATTTATTTTGATAAGAATAAATACCTGTGTGTATAATACACCCCTTAAAATAATGCATTATTTTTTTACAAATTTATGAGCATAAAAAAGGTTGTAGTAAGTCAACCATAAAAGATAGACATATGCTGTCGCAGACTTTATTATAGAACTCTTAATGCTGAACAATCCTGTCATACATGATTTTTGTGTAACTTCTGCGGTTTCCGCAGCGTACGCAGCGGAAGCTCTCAAAAGGAATATCTTTCTCCCGTTTTCGCAACATTTTTCATTTCTGCTGTGGTATTATGAGTTGTATCTTTATGTTATATAGCTTAAAGCCTTCCTCGATAAATGGACTATCCAACGTAAAAATATTTTTTCAAATCGGGCCAGTAGTTTCTGAGATAAGCGCGTTCAAACACAAAAACTCTTCAGCTTTATAATATTAAGTATAGATTATACGAAATATTATGAAAAATATAGTAAAACTACTATTGGAGTGAAATTCATAATGTTACCATAAACTATCCGACATAGAAAAATACGGAGCTACTTTATTATAATACTAGCAGTACCCCGTGACTGCGTCTGCGCATTTTGAGTTTGCTCATTTGCCTCATGTCGCAGCGTGATGTTTTATCGCCTATAGCTTTTCCTGATAATTTTAGAAATCGGTCCAATAATTCTGAGATTATCGCATTCAAACAAATAAACAAACTCTTCAGCTTTATAATGTAAGTATAGATTGTACTGTAACAAACTATTCAGCGAATATAAGTAAAGATAAAAAACCGGCCAAGTGCGAGTCGGACTCGCGCACTGAGGGTTAAAATTCAAAATTCAAAATTCAAAAAATTCTTTATTTCTTAACAAAGATTTACATATAGGGGTCCGTCCCAACTTTAACTGAATTACGGAATCCACTTACTTCCACTTAGTAAAATACCACAATATTTTGTTGACAGCAAATATAACTTTGTTTTTCATAGAGTTTATATGAAGTACAAAGTTATGTTTGCGGTTGTCGAAAATGTGCTATATCTCAAAAACTTCTAGTTCGATCTTATCCGAACCAATTTACGCTTAAACTATTTGTTAAAATCTATTTTATATATTTTTTCAAAATTTACACTCGCTAAGTTTAGAAGATGTGGGGGACGCCCATTTTACCACTTTGAAAGCGTCTAGCCATGAAACGTTAGACTTTAAAAGAAAATGGTTTAAAGAACCTTATGTCATTTTAAAAGACCTATCCATTGACACCCCACACGCATAGGTTTGACTAAAAAAAATTTTTTAGGTTTAGTTTTATGTATGTGAGCCTCCACTTAAATGTCATTATTTATTAAAAAAGTAAAGCGGTTAACAGGATACATTTTTGTACTAAATTTCAACACTGTGATGCTTATAGCTACTGAATAAAGTGGCTTTGACATACGGACGGACAGACAGACAGACAGACTTGACGAAACTATAAGGTTTTAGTTTTTTGGCATTCAGCTACGGAACCCTAAAAAGGGCGTCAGTTACAAATAGCTCGAATGCTCGAATGAAACACTCAAAAAATACAAAATTTAAAAAAACTCTTCATTTACATTCAATATCATGTAATCAGGTAGTTAACCAGTCAACAATTCAACAACCAGTACAACATTTTACTCCTGGATCATTGCTTATAATGAACTTTAAACTCCCTATTAAAATAACTAGATATCTCACTGTCAACAACATCAAAATATTTTTCCTGGTACTCAATCAACGCATACGCCTGATGTCCAAAAAGCTCAGACCAGGGCCTGTTCCACTCCACTTTGAGTTCTTCACAAACTTGACAGTGACAAGGGGTCATGATCACGTGACCGTTGGTGCCAGATGTAGACATTTCTCGTCCCGTAGCACAGAATGTATACGTGTCGTCACCCTGTATTTCAACCCCCACGCTGGGACCGTAAGACTCTTCTAAACCGAAGTAGGTTTTAACCCATTTCCCTCAGTCGAGGTATACCGAGCTTATGTGTAGACAGGTGGATGGAGATGTTTTGATTGTCGCGCAGAATCGGAGACCTTCGCCACACATAATGGAGCCGCACATCGAAATAACGAGAAAAAGCTCAATTTCCTTCATATTGATTGCACTGTTTTGAACCGGTTTTTTTGTATTACTTCAATAAGTCCTATGTATATTCAAACACAAATAACTTTTTTTTTTGATGACGGTTAATTCTTTGTTTGTCAATAAATATAATAATCTGCCTCTTCAATTATTTATGAAATCAAGGAGACATATTTTACTATTAGGATTGAAGATAGACTGATGCTTCGTAATGCAATGTTTGCCCTTAAGTAGGTAATTTAATGACCTTGGGAAAATGGTGATATCAAGAGTTAAATGTACGAAATTGATAACAGCATTCTTCATCATGTGATCTTGTAATTAAGATGCGACTGAGCTTCATACAATCTCAGCTCCAATAACACTCAATAACACTCTGAAGTTAACATTGCTGACCCCTTATCTCTTGGATTTTTCACTGTTAAAAAACAAAATTTGTCATTTTTATTAGTAACAAAAACCTTCAAATCAAAAACATTTTTCTAAACATAAAAAATAACGTATTGAATACTTAGTTCTTATTTAGTTTTAATTCTATTAAGTACACGTTAATATTTTTAAATAACAATGCACTTGCAGATGACATGTTAAAATTCAGTCCCCATTTATGGGAACATTAAATAAACTTTGTATAAAACGTTCCATGGGCTACTATCATTATATGAAATTCCGAAATGTTGCGGATTGTTATAAGTTTTAACATAAGCTTCGTCCCCAGTTAAGGTGCTAAACGGGTGATTCCATTTTATCATAAATTCAGCGTATTTGCGTTCACAAGACTGGAGACTGACATGACCTGTAGTTCCCGATGGAGATCCTTGCCTTCCCGAAGAACAGATTCTTAACGACTCCTCTTCACGTATCAGAGCATCAATGGGACTTGATGTTTCTTCAGGAACATCATAGTTTTTGATCCATTTACCCCATTCTAGATGAGCTGATTTCACTTTTAAGCACGTGCCATGAGATGTATTGATAGTAGCGCAGAATTTGATGTCTTCACTTGATCTGACTGTTTTAACCTGATTTAACAGAAGCGAAGAAAACTAAAAAAAGGAAGAACACGACCGTCATTATTGAAGCCTGCTGGGAGACTAATGTGTGACAATGACTGGAAAGCTTTTATATGAAACTATTTATCTTATACGGGGCCAAGACACAGATTAATAAAGTAATTACAACAAAGTAAAAAATACAGTGTTACGCTATATTACATGACTTTTCAGAGCTCCGTAGCCGTATGGCAAAAAACGGAACCTTTATAGTTTCGTCAGGTCTGTCTGTCTGTCCTTCTGTCAGTCCGTCCGTATGTCACAGGCACTTTATTCTGTAACTATAAGCATCACACTATTGAAATTTGGTAGGAATGTGTATCCTGTTAACCGCTTTACGATTCGTATACACAAAATCAAAAATATTGATATTTAAGAGGGGCCTCCTAAACATGATACTAAAACCGAAAACTTTTTTTAGTCAAACCTATGCGTGTGGGGTGTCTATAGATAGAAGTCTAACGTTTCATAGCTAGACGATTCCAAAGTGGTAAAATCGGCGTCCCCCCATCCAACTTCTAAACTAAGCGATATTAAATTTTGTAAAAATATATATAATGTAGATCTTTTAACAAATACTTTCAACAAAAAAATAGTTTGGACGGAATCAATCTTGTAGTTTTTGATATAGTATAACGCATTATCAACAACCGCAAACATAACTTTGTTCTTCATATCTTCTGTTCTTCTTCACTATGAAAAACAAAGTTATATTTACTGTCAACAAAATATTGTGGTATTTTTAACCGACTTCAAAAAAGGAGGAGGTTATCAATTCGACTATGTTTTTTTTTGTATCTATGTTACCTCATATCTCAGTCGTTTGTCGACCGATTCGAAAAAAAAAAATTCGCTTACTTAGAGGATGTACCTTCTAGTTGGTCCCATTCTTTCCATTTCAGGTTCTGATGGGATGGGATGGGATCTTGGTGTAATCGAGGGAAACCCTCATATTTTAAAGGCACGTATAGTGTTTCTTTACTAGAATCTTAATGTTGACGTGTTGTGACGTCTGATAGTCAACATCTTGTGAGGCTGAGTTGATGGTGGAACTCTTTAACGCTTAGGAGTTCAGTAATTATAATGAAATAACTTATAATAGGTAGTTTGTAGCTTCTTAAAGAACAGAGTCATAAGGTGCAACTCCCCCCACCCCCCTTCTCCTATAATCTATAAAACTTAAGAAATAAAATTTACTTTAAAAAAGTAAAAACCGACTTCAAAACCAAAATGCACTAAAAAGTCTTAAATAATCTCTTGTCTATTGAAAGGAAAGGTGGGTTCTAGGCAAAAAAAATCTTTTTGATGTCGGTGCCATCATTTTGACCATCAAGCATCCACTATCACAGCACCGACTCCAAAAATATATTGTTTGCCTAGAACCCACCTTTCCTTTCAATAGTCAAGAGTTTATTTAGGACTTAGTGCATTTTGGTTTTGAAGTCGGTTTTTACTTTTTTTAAAGTAAATTTTATACTAATGAATTTCCTAATTCAGTTAAAGTTGGCACGAGACCCTCGGGTTGCGCGAGTCCGACTCGCACTTGGCTGGTTTTTTTATGTCATAGACGATGAAGAATTTAGATAAGAAATAATAATAAAAGCCTTTCTTTCTTTTGCACAGCACCTAGACAAGCACAATTTTAAATCTTTTGGAACATGTACACCTAAAACTGTCTTGTCGCTAAAAGCGATCTCTTTCAGAAAACTTATGATTATAGAATTAAACTTTTCTATTACTACTAGTGAATATGTAGTTATCGGTTAGAATCCGTATCCCATCAATGCTTATAAGTTACATCATATTTCAAGTGCCATAGTTTTAAAGCTGTTGTGTCAAGTTTGAAGTATTTCTCCCTGTAATTATTTTCCACCTTGGATGAATTAAACACTTTTCCACATAAGCATAATTGCCAAATAAATTTCTCCACGGATGATTTCATTTGATGGTGATCTCACAGTGTTCACATTCCTCCTGCTGAGTCATATGCCTGTAGTTCCTGACGCGGACCCTTGCCTTCCTGAAGAACAGATCCTCAGTGATTCTTCTTCATGTATCAGAGCATCAATAGGACTCGACGTTTCTTTCGGAATTGTTTAGTTAAGTTTTGATCCATTTTCCCCATTCTAGATGAGCTGATGCCACTTTTAAGCACGTACCTCGAGACATCTTGATAGTAGCGTAGAATTTGATGTCTTCACTTGATCTGACTGTAGTAAAGAATATAACAAATAGGAAGAACACGACCGCCAGGTCGTGTTCTTCCTATTTGTTATAGTCGTATATAGTCGTATATAGTCGTGTATAGTTCGTTCCAGGTCAGTTCTAGATTGGAGACCCATCGACCAAAGACGCAGCGTAGGACGTCCACCAACAAGATGGAGAGACGACCTTATAAAGATTGCAGGATCAAACTGGATGCAGACCGCTAGTAATTGGTCGCTGTGGAAAGCCGTGGAGGAGGCCTATGTTCAGAAGTGGATGTCCTTTGGCTGATAATGATGATGATGATGATGATTCCAGGTCAAGACAAATCCACCAAAGTAAAAATGATGAAAACAGGTTCACCCGTTCTCGATTTATAAGTGATCTAATTAACACAACTTAATATCTATGCATGATTTGCCCTAATAGATGATGCTTTAGTTAGATACTTGGTTAATGCAATGGCAACGACGCTTAAAAAAATTGTTCGCGTAAAAGGATTCCATCCTTTCTTTTTAAGAATTAAGAGTCAATTTAAGAAATTTAAGTGATTTATAGGAGGGGGAAATCTTCTGAGTCTATGATAAACTAAAAGGTACCTAACATACGTTTTGGCGTCTCAATCACTGCTAAACTCATAAGCTTTAAGGAGTTCCACCATCAGCTTTACAATATGGTCACTATTAGACGCAAATACAAGTCAACATTAAGATACTAATACGAAAACACTTTGCGTGCCTTTCAAATTTGAGGGTTTCCCTGGATTACACTAAGATCTTATATTCAGATCCCACCTGGCAACAATGGGCCCAACTATAAAGTAAACCCCCTGAGTAAAAAAAAACAAAAACAAATCGACCAGAAATGACTGAAATATCAAGTAACTTACATACAAAAAAAATATGGTCGAATTGATAACCTCCTCCTTTTTAAAATCTGTGAAAAATAAGATAAAGATAATTATTATTTACATAGTTATTAAGCCCACCTATGTGATTAATTAAGGAACAAACTAGAATCTATAGTATATACTATAATATTATAAAGCTGAAGAGTTTGTTTGTTTGTTTGTTTGAACGCGCTAATCTCAAAAACTACAGGCCCGATTTGAAAAATTATTTTTACGTTGGATATTCCATTTATCGAGGAAGGCTTTAGGCTATATAACATAAAGATACGACTCATAAGACCACAGCAGCAATGAAAAATGTTGCGAAAACGGGAGAAAGATATTCCTTTTGAGAGCTTCCGCTGCATACGCTGCGGAAACCGCTTAAGTTACACAAAAATTATGAATGACAGGATTGTTCAGCATTAGGAGTTCTATAATAAAGTCTGCGACAGCATATGTCTATCTTTTATGGTTGACTTTCTACAACCTTTTTTATGTTAATAAATTTGTAAAAAAATAATGCATTGTTTTTAGAGGTGTATTATACACACAGGTATTTATTCTTATCAAAATAAATACATTCATCATCACGAGCATTTCATTTAGAACCAAGTTGCCCTTTATTTTATTTGATTTTAATAAATATCTTAGAAGCTATCACAGTTTTAACATAACTCCGCACCAAAATAATGTTCGCAGCTTAAGTACAACGTACGCTTGCGCTAATCTATACTAATATTATAAAGCTGAAGAGTTTGTTTGTTTGAACGCGCTAATCTCAGAAACTACTGGCCCGATTTGAAAAAATATTTTTACGTTGGATAGTTCATTTATCGAGGAAGGCTTTAGGCTATATAACATAAAGATACGACTCATAAGACCACAGCAGAAATGAAAAATGTTGCGATAACGGGAGAAAGATATTCCTTTTGAGAGCTTCCGCTGCATACGCTGCGGAAACCGCTTAAGTTACACAAAAATCATGTATGACAGGATTGTTCAGCATTAAGAGTTCTATAATAAAGTCTGCGACAGCATATGTCTATCTTTTATGGTTGACTTACTACAACCTTTTTTATGTTAATAAATTTGTAAAAAAATAATGCATTATTTTTAGAGGTGTATTATACACACAGGTATTTATTCTTATCAAAATAAATACATTCATCATCACGAGCATTTCATTTAGAACCAAGTTGCCTTTTATTTCATTAGATTTCAATAAATATCTTAGGAGCTATCACAGTTTTAACATAACTCCGCACCAAAATAATGTTTACAGCTTAAGTACAACGTGCGCTTGCGCTAATCTATACTCTATACTAATATTATAAAACTGAAGAGTTTGTTTGTTTGGTTGTTTGTTTGTTTGAACGCGCTAATCTCAAAAACTACTGGCCCGATTTGAAAAATAATTTTTACGTTGGATAGTCCATTTATCGAGGAAGGCTTTAGGCTATATAACATAAAGATACGATTCATAAGACCACAGCAGAAATGAAAAATGTTGCGAAAACGGGAGAAAGATATTCCTTTTAAGAGCTTCCGCTGCATACGCTGCGAAAACCGCTTAAGTTACACAAAAATCATGTACGACTGGATTGTTCAGCATTAAGAGTTCTATAATAAAGTTTGCGACAGCATATGTCTATCTTTTATGGTTAACTTACTACAACCTTTTTTATGTTAATAATTTTGTAAAAAAATAATGCAATTTTTTTAGAGGTGTATTATACACACAGGTATTTATTCTTATCAAAATAAATACATTTATCATCACGAACATTTCATTTAGAACCAAGTTGCCCTTTATATCATTTGATTTCAATAAATATCTTAGGAGCTATCACAGTTTTAACATAACTCCGCACCAAGGGTGTTTGGAAGGTGGGTGCAAAGTTTTGAAGGGAAGTTAGTATAGACCATTTAGAACCATTTAAGCAATATTTGTGTTAGACAAAGTCTGACTATTTTTTTTTTAAAGAATTTTTACCGTTTTTATTAAAAATTCCCAAAATTCTTCAAATAGTTGCAAATAATAGCTCATTTCGGTGATGAATGAATATTTATTTTATTTTATTTAATAAGAATAATGTGTAAGCAATGTAAGAAGACATTTTTAAAACATTTGTATCACCAGACAATTTTTTTACTGACCTTTGAAGTATGTGTAAATTATAAAGGTTCAGAACACGCTGTATTTCGAAGGCTTAAAAAAAATTAGGAGGGTGTTTTTTTTTCTTCAAACCATTTTAAAAACATGCCTGGTTATTGTACTTTCTTTTGAGGTATCATTTATTTCGATAGCTTACAAATTATTGAAACTAGGGCCTAAAAAAGAAATAAAGGCAAAAATTAACAAATTTTAAGTTTTTAAACATTTATTGCAAGAATTGATAACAGAGTTCAATTTTAAGAAAAATAGAAGGGCTATTATTTGGTAACAAAGTTAAATTCTCAGAAAAAAATAATGGTATTCTCCTGACAAAGGCCGACGCGCTCGATGCGATGGCAAAAAGTTTTACTGAGGTAGCGTACGTAACCAAAGGCGATATGTCGATGTACATGTTAAGCAAATTCGATTGGATATTAACGCAACAAAGTCGTGTTCCTTTCGGCAGGGTCAATCACTACCCGTTTTTGAGGGGCCGGACGTCCGTCACTGGTGCACGGGTTACAATACAACATTTGCTTTGCTTTGCTTAGTCAAGAAACATTTTTGCTTGTGACTTGACCCTATCTTATTATTCGTTATAATTCACTGCTTTCATTTGTCGTGGTTTTCTGTGAATATTTTCGTTTCACCGTGTCCAGTTGCAGCCTTAGTTAATTAACGTTGTGCTCCTGCACGTGTTAATTTTGTTTGGACTATCTTATCTAAGTTAATAATTAGTGCCGTGCACTCCTACCTGCGCCACATCATTTTAAATCGATTATGGCGACTTATTCGAACCAAGAATATGCCGACATCGTATTCGTCGACTAGCTCAACTTGGGATACACAGTAATGAGCCTGGAGTTAACCCGGGCCGATACGATCCTGACATAGAGGAACAGATTTTGGCGGCATTTGAAGAGGATCCTCATACCAGCACCAGAGCAGTAGCTCGAAATTTAAACATTTCCCACTGGAAGGTATGGAATACACTGCATGAAAATAATAAGTATCCATTCCATGGCACGGGCGTGCAAGGCCTGGAAGAAGGAGATCCTCAGAGAAGAATTCAATTTTGTCGATATCTTCTTAACCGTGACATTGAAGATGGGTGGTTTCTGAAATCAATCCTTTGGACCGATGAAAGTAAATTCTCCAGGGAAGGAATTACCAATTTCCATAATTTACATCAATGGGCTGAAAAAGACAGTAATCCTCACTGGAAAAAACAGGTGTCTTTTCAAAGGATTTTTTTTGTAAATGTGTGGGTTGGCATGATTGGCAGAACAATAATTGGGCCACACATCCTACCTGATAATTTAAACGGCGGAAATTATATGGAATTCCTTCAAAACGATTTGCCAGTCCTTATCGAAAATTCCGGAGCCCCAATATTTTCAACAGATCGGCCAATCATTTTTCAACAAGACGGGTGTCCAGTACACTGGACGGTAAATGTAAGGGAGCATTTAAATAACTGTTTCCCTGACAGCTGGATCGGCAGAGGTGGGCCAATCCCTTGGCCTGCTCGGTCACCCGACCTAACCCCCATCGACTACTACGTGTGGGGTCGGGCCAAAGAACTTGTGTATACTCATGTGGAGATAAATACGAAAGAAGAATTAATTGACAGAATCTTTGCAGCGTTCGAAACGATGAAACAAGAAATAATGCTAAAGACAACAACAACGGAAATAAGAAAACGGTACCGTGCCTGTGTTAGAAATCGAGGCGAACATTTTGAAAACGAATAGGTGGTAAATTTTCAATTAAAGTTAGTACGGCGCTTGTGTGAAGAGTCACGGTTTACATGTTAAACGCAAGGAATACGAGGGTCAAACTGAAAGTTCTTAGAAAATCAAAAACTTGTGGGCTACTCCTTACAATTAGGAATTATTATTATTAGTATTTACTTAGTTAGAATTATTTAGGTATAATAAACATAGCTTGTAATATAAAGTTCACATATAAGATCTTTATATTACATATTAAACATTTATTTACACTGTTTACATAAGAATTACCCTACTTATTATAATACACTTACTAACTAATTACAACTACACTTACAAACTAACTAACTTACGCGTAGCCACCAAGTTGATATTACATTATAACATGCTATCGCGTGCGCGTAGCTATCGCGGCGCGATCTAATGGAGTCGCCGCTTACGGCAGTCCGAGCTGCGCGTCACAGCGGCGGCACAATACTGGAGCCGCTCAGCGAAAGATCCCGAGCGCGTGCATTCGTTGAATCAGTCCGAACATAGCTACTACGCGGAGCGCACTTCGCTCGCCCGCCTACTGTACCTATCGGCTCGCGCGTATTTTATTACCGATCTTGCGTGTTATCATTTCGTCCATACACCTTCTGCATACAACTAGGGGCAAACACCCTCGCCCCTAAACTGGTGACCCGCTTGCACACGTTTGATGGATGAAGATAGCAACGATGACCATTTTTCCGAAGCGATGACGGGTACCGGCAACGATGGCGTGGCGCAAGGGCAAGCCTCCACTGAAAGCGATGCGGGTGATGTACATCGTGTTGGAGTAAGGAACATACCATTTTATCCTGATAAGCCAGCACTGTGGTTCGCGATGCTAGAAGGTCAGTTTATTTTAGCCAACATTACTAGCGACACCACAAAATTTTACCACACTATTGCCATGCTCGACCATCAATACGCAATAGAGGTAGAAGATATCATCGAGTCCCCGCCGCCTACAGATAAGTACGACAAGCTAAGGAGCGAGTTGATAAAACGCCTGTCAGCATCTAAGGAACGCAAGGTGAACCAGCTACTGGACCATGAGCAGTTAGGTGATCGTAAGCCCTCTCAATTCTTGCGTCACCTACAGCATCTAGCCGGCCCAAGTGTACCAGAGGACTTCATACGCACCATCTGGACTAGCAGACTGCCCAGTAGCATGCAGACCATAATCGCATCTCAGGCCACTTCATCTTTAGAAGCCACAGCTGACCTCGCGGATCGCATCCACGACATCGTACCGGCAACTCCCTGCGTAGCATCAACATCAGCGTCTACCTCATCACACCACCGCAGTACAGATGACAGGTTGGATATGATGGCGGAGCAAATAGAGAAGCTGACGCAGCAAGTTCACGCTCTTACCACACGACCTAGCCGATCAAGGACGAATTCCAGGGCCAAGGACAACAGACGTCCGCGCAGTCGCAGCAGATCCCAATCCAGTTACCGCAAATACCCAGTTTGTTGGTACCACTCCAAGTTCGGCAGCAAGGCTCACTCCTGCATCAAGCCCTGCGACTACAAGCCGGAAAACGGACAGGGCGGTCGGTAATTGCGACAGACGATCGCCCCAACAGCCACGGTCGCCTATTTGTGACAGACCTGAACAGTAAGGTGCAATTTCTTGTGGACACTGGCAGTGATTTGTGTGTGTTCCCCCGTTCAGCGTTCAAGGAACGACGTTCCAAGACTAATTTTGAACTTAGTGCCGCGAATGGAACCGTTATACATACATACGGCTTCGCAAGCCTGCGTTTAAACCTCGGGTTGCGTCGAGACTTTGTGTGGCGTTTTGTAATAGCCGATGTAAACAAAGCTATCATTGGTGTAGACTTTTTAGCACACTTTAACCTTGTTGTTGATGTTAGAAATAAGCGTTTGGTGGATAATGTTACTTTATTAAATGTTTCTGTCGTGTCAGACCTCGTCGACTTGCACCCGATAAGTTAAAAATTGCGAAACGTGAGTATGACATGATGCTGCAGGAGGGGACAGCTCGACCCTCTGATAGCCCTTGGTCGTCCCCACTACATTTAGCACCCAAAAAAGACGGCTGGCGCCCCTGTGGCGATTACCGTAGGTTGAACGCACGCACCATCCCTGATAGGTATCCGGTCAGGCACATACACGATTTCACTCATAATATTTCTGGTTGTACTATCTTTTCAACTCTAGATCTCGTGAAAGCCTATAACCAGATACCTATCAATAAGGACGATATCCCTAAAACGGCGATCACAACACCTTTCGGCCTCTTTGAATTCACCTACATGACGTTTGGCTTGCGTAATGCAGGTCAAACGTTTCAAAGATTTGTAGATGAGCTGACCCGGGATATGGATTTCGTCTATCCATATTTGGACGATTTTTTGGTTGCGTCTCCTGACCCTGTAACCCATCAAAAACACCTCCGACAGCTGTTTCAGAAGATGACCGAGTACGGAATTTTATTAAACACCTCAAAATGTGTGTTCGGAGCGTCAGAAGTTACATTTTTGGGGTACAGCATCTCAGCAGACGGTATCAAACCGCTTGAAGAAAAAGTTCAGGCCGTTAAAGACTTCCCTAAGCCAGTTACTGTTAAACAGCTTAGGAGGTACCTCGGCATGCTCAATTTTTATAGACGGTTTATTCCACGTGCAGCTGAAACCCAGGCACCTCTTAACGCTCTGCTAACTGGCTCAGTCAAAGGGAACCAACCTATAGAATTGACAGGGGATGCGCTAAAAGCTTTTAACGATAGCAAAGACAGTTTGTGCAATGCAGCACTTTTAGCCCACCCAGATTGTCAGGCCAAGTTGGCAGTCACGGCCGACGCTTCCGATGTTGCATTAGGCGCTGTTCTTCAACAACGAATTGAAGGCGCCTGGCAGCCACTAGCGTTTTACTCATGCAAGTTGAGTCCCGCGCAACGTAAATACTCTCCGTATGATCGCGAACTCCTTGCAATTTACCAGGCCATCAAATATTTTCGTCACATGCTGGAAGCGAGAGAATTCACGATCTACACGGACCACAAGCCGCTCACCTTTGCCTTTCACACGCGAAAGTCAAGTTGTTCGCCTCGTCAGTTCCGCTATTTAGATTTTGTCTCGCAATTTTCCACTGATATACAGCACATTTCTGGCAAGGATAACGTTGTCGCGGATACCCTTTCGCGTATCGAAGAGTTGGAAGCCCCTGTGGACCATGATTCTCTCGCCAAGGCTCAAAACGTCGACGGCGAGCTTCAAAATATTATAAACGGCGGTACTTCACTCCGGTTGGAGAAAATGAATACACCTGGCAGTCGCCATGAGCTCTATTGTGACACGAGTACACCGACTCCCAGGCCATTCGTACCAAAAATGTTGCGCCGTCAAATTTTTGATTGCTTACATTCGTTAAGCCACCCGGGACCCAACGCCTCCGCCAAGCTCGTAGCCCAAAGGTACGTCTGGCCTAGTATCCGAAAAGATTGTAGGGATTGGGCTCGAGCTTGTTTAAATTGTCAACGCGCAAAGGTAAGTCGACATGTTTCTACACCATTGGGCACATTCGACCTACCACGCGCAAGATTTAAGCACGTACATATAGACCTCATAGGTCCATTATCCGTATCGAACGGTTACCGGTATTGCCTCACGGCAGTCGATCGTTTTTCACGATGGCCTGAAGCGATACCCATAGCCGACATTACAGCGGAAACTGTAGCAAAAGCATTTATTGAAGTTTGGATCGCGCGCTTCGGTTGCCCAACGATCATTGTCACAGACCGTGGCAGGCAGTTTGAGTCGGCGTTATTTAGCTCTCTCTCAAAACGTATCGGATTCCAGCACCGTAGAACTACAGCGTATCATCCTGCTTGTAACGGCCTCGTCGAACGTTTTCACAGACAGTTAAAGGCCGCCATAGTCTGTCACGCTAAAAGTAACTGGACGGAATCGCTACCGTTAGTCCTGTTAGGTATGCGCAGTACCCTGAAGGAAGATTTACAAAGCTCACCAGCTGAACTCCTTTATGGTGAGCCCTTACGGCTTCCGGGAGACTTTTTCCAACCCGATCTCAGCGGTACTACCGATATGACCGAATTTATTGCGAGACTCAAATCTTTTGCTCATAAACTTAGACCTTGCCCAGCCTCTCGTCATAGTTCCGACAAAGTATTCGTCTTTAAAGAATTATCTACTTGCACCCACGTATTTTTACGTGACGATACTGTTCGGGGCACCTTACAACCTGCATATACAGGGCCATATAAAGTTTTAGACAGAGGCCATAAAACGTTCAAATTAGATGTTAAGGGTAAGACAGTAACAGTATCAATTGATAGGCTTAAACCGGCCTATATACTGTCACCAGAAAATACCGTGCCAATCAATAAACCACTTCCACGAGAAGACAACATAATTATTTCTCCTTCTAGTACAGAATCGAGAGTAACCCACTCGCCAGAACTTAAAACTACTCGTTCCGGCAGACTTGTCCGCTTCCCGGATTATTATCGCCCGTAGTGACGGTCTCTGGGGGGGTAAGATGTGGGCTACTCCTTACAATTAGGAATTATTATTATTAGTATTTACTTAGTTAGAATTATTTAGGTATAATAAACATAGCTTGTAATATAAAGTTCACATAAGATCTTTATATTACATATTAAACATTTATTTACACTGTTTACATAAGAATTACCCTACTTATTATAATACACTTACTAACTAATTACAACTACACTTACAAACTAACTAACTTACGCGTAGCCACCAAGTTGATATTACATTATAACATGCTATCGCGTGCGCGTAGCTATCGCGGCGCGATCTAATGGAGTCGCCGCTTACGGCAGTCCGAGCTGCGCGTCACAGCGGCGGCACAATACTGGAGCCGCTCGGCGAAAGATCCCGAGCGCGTGCATTCGTTGAATCAGTCCGAACATAGCTACTACGCGGAGCGCACGTCGCTCGCCCGCCTACTGTACCTATCGGCTCGCGCGTATTTTATTACCGATCTTGCGTGTTATCATTTCGTCCATACACCTTCTGCATACAACTAGGGGCAAACACCCTCGCCCCTAAAAACTGATTACATTAGCCAGTTATTAGTTTTATTATATCTTTTCAAAATATTGTCCATTGTCGTCAATACACCGCTACATGCGATGGAACCACTGGGAAAAGCACTTTGCCCACTCGTCCTTAGGGGTCTCTTCAATGGCATCGCGATACGCAGCCACCGCTTCTTCAGCATTCATAAACCGCTTTCCTTTAAGTTTTTCTTTAATTTTTGGAAATTAATAAAAATCACAAGGCACGAGGTCGGGGCTATACGGCGGGTGACCCAGTAATTCAACGTTTGATGTCGCCAAATAGTCGATCGTTCGCTTGGCGGTGTGCGACGAGGCGTTGTCGTGGTGAAGGAGGATCCTACTGCGAGGTCGTTTCTCTCGAACTTTTTCCAAGACAAGTGGCAAACACTTGGTAGTGTACCATTCTGCAGAAACTGTTTTTTGATCCTCTAACACAATTGTTGCGAAATGACCTATCCTTCCAAAGAACGAGGCCACCATTTTTTTTCCCGCACTTCGATCTCTCTTCACTTTAGTTGGCAACTCCTCGAAAGGAAACACCCACTGAGCAGATTGTCTTTTGGTTTCAGGATCATAACAGTAAATCCAGCTTTCGTCACCTGTTAGTATGTCGAACACAGCATTTGAGTCACCTCCGTTAAATCTTTCAATCATTTTACGGCACCAATCCACACGATGGAGTTTTTGAGCCTTAGTCAAATTATGAGGTATCCACCGGGCGCAAAGCTTCCTGACCGCTAAATGTTCGTGGAGGATTTTGTGCACTTGACTCATACCGATGCCTAAGCTTGTCCGAATCTGCTGATAGGTCACTCTTTTGTCAGTCTCTATCATACGCCGCACAACACAGATGTTATTTTCAGTCGTCGCCGTAGAAGGCCGTCCCTCACGTACATCATCAGTGAGATTAGTGCGACCACGTTTAAACTCATTAAACCAGTTGTAAACAGTCGCACGAGATGGGGCTTCATCGTGAAAGGCCAATCGTAGTCTATCATAACTTTCTTGTTGACTTAAATGACATCGAAAGTCATAAAAAATCATTGCACGAAAATTTTCTCGTGTTCAATTCATGTTGACGTGACACAGACAATTTTCAATTTGCCGCCAAATCGTAAAACAAATGAATGAAATATATACTCAGTATTATTGGCAAAGAGTTCTATTTTCAAATTTTAGAATATTTTTTTTATTATATTGTTTATAAGTGGCCAGTTCTAAGAACTTTCAGTTTGACCCTCGTAAATTGTTTCAGTTGAAATTTTGTTTTAATTCGTTCACCTAACAAATTAAATTTTCTGCTTCTATTGCGTTTTTAGGCCCTAGTTTCAATAATTTGTGAGCTATCGAAATAAATGATACCTCAAAAGAAAGTACAATAACTAGGCAAGTTTTTAAAAAGGTTTGAAGAAAAAAAAACACCCTCTTAATTTTTTTTAAGCCTTCGAAATACATTTACTTCAAAGGTCAGTAAAAAATTTTTCTGGTGATAAGAATGTTTTAAAATTGTCTTCTTAGATTGCTTACACATTATTTTTATTAAATAAAATAAATAAATATTTATTCATCGCCGAAATGAGCTATTATTTGCAACTATTTGGAGAATTTCGGGAATTTTTAATAAAAACGGTAAAAATTCTTTAAAAAAAAATAGTCAGACTTTGTCTAACACAAATATTGCTCAAATGGTTCTAAATGGTCTATACTAACTTCCCTTCAAAACTTTGCACCCACCTTCCAAACACCCGTATTATAAAGCTGAAAAGTCTGTTTGTTTGAACGCGCTTATCTCGGGAACTGCTGGACCGATTTGAAAAAATATTTCTGTGTTGGATAGCTTATTTATCGAGAAAGGCTTTAGGATATAAAACATGACGCTGCGACGGGAGGGGAGGGAGCAAACTCAAAAGGCGCGGACGAAGTCGCGGGGGACAGCTAGTATAAAGATATAGTTGAAAAAGTTCAAAAGACGGCTGAAATCTTATACTCTGACTAGGGCGGTCCCCGCGACTTCGTCCGCGCGTTTTGAGTTTGCTTCCTCCCCTACCGTCGCAGCGTGATATTTCAAAAGCCTAAAGCATTGCTCGCAAAAATAAGATATCCAACACAAAAATATTTTTCAATATCGGTCTAGTAATTCCTGAGATTAACGCGTTTAAACAGTACGGAATAGGGTACACGTTGGCGCCAAACCTTCGTTTGTAAATGTGAAATAAATTGTAATGTGATTAACACTAACACTAGTCATAAGTCTCTATTATTACTAACCCACTTTGGAATTTTGTTCTGAAATAAATTATATATTGTTATACACAAATAAACAATCTTCAGCTTTATAATATAAGTATCAATTTTTAATAGCATACCTAGAAATTTTACCTTCTAGTTGGTCCCATTGGAAAATAAAAATCAGATACCGGTTTACAGTTAAGTTAGGTACCATACTGTTTAAAATAAAACATCTTAAATCATTTGTAATTTTACTATTTATTTCGATTTTCGTTCATATTTTTCTTACTAATAATATTACTTCTTATAATTAATAACAAAATTCCTATCCCAATAGTTTCAATTCAAAAAAGTGTCGACCACTCCAAATTGATCTCCATTGTATTCAATCGTCACGGATCTTTTCCCACCAAAGAATCTACCCCAGGGATTGTTCCACTTTATCACCACTTCACCGCATCCGTTACACCGACACGGCGTCACGGTCACCGTCCCACTAGTCCCGGAGGCGGACACTTGCCTCCCGGACGCGCAGATTTTCAGCGAATCGTCTTCATTTATAAAAGAACCCTCAGAACTTGATCTTGTAGATAGATGGTTGTATCCGTCCACCCATTTTCCCCAAGTCAATTCAGCTGATTTGATCCTCAAACAGGTGCCTGGTGCGGTTTGTATCGTTGCAAAGAATCGCTTGACTTCACTCGATATTACCAAATTGAAAAATACAATTAAATGGACGACAAAAATCACGGGTGACATGGTTGGAAACAACTGAAGCACTGAATTTGCAAATTAACCGACAGCGATGACTGTTGTAATCTCCCAATAAATAATAGTCTGTATTTATATCTAGGATTCCGTATACGTATACGTCCTGTTACAAACAAGTTCATCATATAGAACAGCAAAAAAAAAGTATGATGAATAGAATTTAAATTAAAGGTAGAAGGATAACACTTGGTAGAAGGATAACTCTGGACTATACAGAGGTTTTAGAAAATTAAAGAGCATACAATATACGTATTTAATTTGGATTTTTTATGATTTTCGACGTATTTTCGCTCTAGAAAGACTTAAGAGGTGTAAATATTTTTTCAATTGTTGAAAAGAGGACACTCAAAATTAAAAGTGATTGTTCAAAGTCAAGAAATTAAGATAATTTATATGATAGTCTCTGAAGCTAACTATAATAAAATAAACAAACATATAGTAGAATGTGGGTGGGTATGTATTGAGAAAATCCGCTTTTAAAGGTTATATTTCTATCTTAAAATTGCGACTTTTTGCTTGTCCTTTTGGGAGATAAAGTATTTTTTAGGGATTTTCGTAATGCCGTGAATTACCTCCAAAATAATTCAAAGATTTGGTTTTGATACACAATACAAAAAAACGAGCATAAACTTTACACTGCATTATTTTTTGTTTTAAAAGAAATTACCCAGTAGGTAGTATTTTTTGCAATACTCGCATGTAGTCACTTTTCAAAGTCAGTGAAATCTTTAATCGGCTAGTGAATCAAAATAAAATAACACAGAGTTTCAAATACAATATTCAATTTCACGATAAATTTCGGAAGAAAATGAGGCATCTTGATTTATATGAGTACTAAATTGCGGTTCTACGGTATACTCTTTATTTCCTTTTTATTTCTCCTTTATTCAAAGTTTCGGCACGCATATTTCATACAAAACTCAGATTATTTTTCATAGCTAATTATAAATTTTCTATTCCAAACCATGCCATGTAGAAGAATGTTTTCAACATCAAATTTTTCCGCACTGTATTCAATATTCACGTAATAATCACCACCGAAAAAGGTTCCCCAAGCGCGATTCCATTTTATAATCACGTCTCCACAATTGTTGCACCGACACGGTGTCACGGTCACCGTCCCACTAGTTCCTGAAGGGGAGCCCTCTCTTCCAGCCGCGCAGAATGTTATTGAATCATCTTCGTTTATAAATAAATTCTCAGGGCTTGATGCTGATGATAGATCACCATAGCCTTTCACCCATTTTCCCCAGGTTAATTCGGCTGATTTGACCCTCAAACAGGTGTCTGGTGAAGCTTGTACCGTTGCGCAGAAGCGCAATACTTCACTTGATAGTACTAATTTTAAAAATATAAATAAACTAATAAGGAGAAGAACGGACGACATGGTTGGTAACCGCTTTATTACTGTAGGAAACACTGAATTTGCAAAGAGACCGTTATAAAAGCTGTTGTAATCTACAAATGTTGACATCAAGTCTGTAGTTGCATAAAGTGTTCCGTATTGTATAATTCTGGATATACATTGCAGAAAGAATTAATATAAATATATTTTTTCGTCTATTATTAATTAGACAAATATTGGGACGTATGAATGGCGAATAAAAACACAAAAAACTGACAATTCAGAAAAAACGCCATATAAGGTCAAATTCAGTGTTTCAATCGTTCAGTGGTGACCACTGAACGATTGAAACACTGAATTTGCGGAAAAACTATTTGAGTGATAAGACTATTGTTATCTATAGTATGTAGTTTCACTGAGGGTTCCGTATACTTCCATATACTAACTGCAAAATAACACGCGTTCTCATCTTTGCATTTACTTTTTATTTATAATTCATTCATTTTTACAATTGAATTTCCAGTGTCCTACTGTTTATATTTGATAAGAAAATTCCTATCAAAATACCTGTCATGCAAATGTGTGTCTACGACACTGTATTGCTCTTCATTGAATTCTACTTTCACGTGATCAAAGCCAAATACACCCCATGCGTTGTTCCATCGTATCACGACTTCACCACAATCGTAGCAGTGACACGGTGTCACGGTGACTATCCCAGCAGTTCCCGAAGCGGCGCCTTGTCTTCCACACGCACAGAATTTAAGCGAATCATCTTCATTTATCACAGAATTCTCCGGACTCGACGTCGATGACAAATCAAAGTATCCGTGCACCCATTTTCCCCAATTCAATTGTGCTGATTTGATCCGCAAACAGGTGCCTGGTGCGGTCTGTATCGTTCCACAGAATCGCTGGTCTTCACTTGATAATACTGAGTTAAAATGTACAAGTAAATGGATGAGAAATAGCACGAGCGACATGGTTAACACGCTAACCGTAATAAACAAAGTATCTGTGGGTAAATATTGGGAGTAGCCGTTCGTTAAAGGTTATCAAACACTTTTTGACCTTTCTCCAGATAAAGTTTCCTTTCAAGGGTCACTATTTATAGTTCGCCAATCATTTTTCGAATGGCTTGAAATAATTCCAGGGGTTTGAAGTCAAATGCATATTTTTGCGTAGTCCAGAATAACATGAAAATTTTAACACATATACTCAAAACCCTTATTCATTATAATAAAAGTGTACGCATGGTTTTTGTGGCTAGAGGTAATACTACAGCTAGGTACCCAGATGTTAGGCTTCATGGTTAGGCATTGCAAACAGTGCAGGCTTTTAGATACTTGGGAACCATATTGACTTCTACCCTCACAGATGATGACGACATAGAAAGGGACCGGAGGGCGCTGGCAGTCAGGGCTAATATGATAGCTCGCAGATCCTCACGATGTTCTGCACAGGTTAAAATCACTCTTACTTACTTACTTACTTACTTACTCCTTTGGCGCAGCGACCCAAAGTGTGTCTTGGCCTCCTACACAAGAGAACGCCATCTGATCCGGTCTTGCGCCGCCTCTTGCCAGTCTGCAACTTGTAGCTCCTGCAGATCTGATAGGATGGCGTCCTTCCAGCGGTATCTGGGCCGGCCGACGGGGCGGCGGCCACGAGGTATTCCAAGATACACTGCTTTGGCGCTACGATCCTCCCCCATTCTTTCGAGATGGCCCATCCAACGGAGTCTCCGGGCTTTGGCTTCTCCCAAGATGTTAGGTTCGGCAACCAGCTCCTCGATCTCTTGGTTTTTCCGGACCCTCCAGCTGCCATCTTCTCTCTGAGTTGGACCCAGAATCTTCCTCGTGATCTTCCTCTCCGCCACTAAAAGCTTTTCTTCTTCCTTAAGGGTTAGTGTCCAAACCTCACTGCCGTACATCAAGATCGGTCTTATGACAGTTTTGTATATCCGTATCTTGGTTCTCCTGCTAAGAAGCTTTGACACCAGCACCTTGTGAAGGGCAGCTGGACATCGCAAGGCATTCTGTATACGGGTATCTATCTCCTCTTCCCTTGTGTTTGTGTCGGTAATGGTACACCCCAAGTACTTAAATTTTGCGGCTCCTTTAAAAATAATATCTCCACATCGCAGATGTTCGCGCTGTTGCCTTGTGTTTTTATAACGCTTCATGTGGAGATATTCCGTCTTCTCCTGATTTATTCTGAGTCCAACTCTGGATGCCTCAGAAGCAATGTTCTGCACCGCAATCTCTACTTCTGCCTTGGTCTGGCCCAGGAGAGCCAAGTCATCCGCGTAACCAATGACCCTATGTTGTCCGTTCAGTCGTACACCTATGTCCAGAAACATAACTTTCCGGATGACATATTCTAGAGCCAGGTTGAAGAGCATTGGAGACAAAGAATCTCCTTGTTTAAGTCCCATTACCACATCGAACCCCTCCGTCAATTCACCCCCAACCCTGACGCGCATCTTGCTCACTCTTGTCGCAACCTTAAGTAGCGTAATTAGCTTTTGTGGGATGCCAAAGCTGTCAAGTATGTTGTACAGTGATTCTCTATCGATACTGTCGTAGGCCTTACTGAAGTCGACAAACAGCGAGTGGATGCTCTGAGCATATTCCCATTTCTTCTCCATCAGTTGCTTTAGAAGGAAGATTTGGTCCACGGTGCTACGGTTATGCCGGAATCCACACTGATAGTCTTCTATGATTTTTTCCGCGTACGGTTCGAGTCTATCCAGAAGCACATACGACAGTACCTTATAAGCTGTCGGAAGGAGAGCGATACCTCGGTAGTTGGAACATGTCTTCCTACTTTTTATGAACAGGGCATATGACTCCAATGTTCCATTCGCCGGGCTATTTTTCAGCTGTCCAAATTTTGCAAAGCAATTCGTACAGAGTTGACTGGACAGCACCTCCTCCGTATTTCCAGATCTCGGCGTGCAAACTGTCAATACCGGGTGCCTTATTATTTTTGAGCCTCATTATTGCTTTCCTAACCTCTTGAAACGATAATGGGTCTTCTTCTGGTACTTCCATATCAACATTTATCCTGGATACGGAAGTGACGGGTTGATCCGGCTCCGGACAATTTAGTAAGCCCTGGAAATATTCGCGCCATCTGCTCTTTAAATCATCTGAATCTGACACGAGATTGCCCGCATCATCAAGTAGGAATTGTGTGGTGGGTTGGTAGCCTTTCTTTACTGCTCGTATTTCTTGGTAAAACTTGCGTGATTCATTAGATCTTATCAAGGTCTGCATCTCAGCTATGATGTCTTCCAGCTGTTTCCTTTTCGCTTTCCATATGATTTTCTTCGACTTCAGTCTTAGGTCGTTATATTGCTGCTTCCACTGTGGACTTTGTTCTGCAAGAATGCGGTACTTCCTGGTATCTTCCACAATCTTCTCACATTCTTCTGTCCACCAATTTCTCTTCCTTTTCCGTTTCTTTTTCCCTATGATCTTTAGGCCCACTTCTTTTATTGTCTCACTCTGTTTAGTGCTTATTGTACATTCTTTTACATGAGTAGTATGTGGGCTTAATACAGCAAAAAGTCCTACAGTGCCCTCCGTGTCCAATTCAACAATGCGTTTAGGGTGTTGTTGGGGCTGCCGCGGTTCTGCATTGCCTTGGGAATGTGCGCAGAGTACCGTGTGGACTGCTTCTACGCTACAATGCCGAAACGGTGCGCGTCCCTAGTCCGCAGAGTGCGCGTCAGTACCAACAGCATCCTAACCATGATCGCAAGTAGATGCCACATTTTGTTTTACTATTTATTTCTAACCACTAAATATTGTGTTACTAACCCTAGGCTAAGAACTTTGTTACTAACTACACTTATATGGGCTGTGTGGCCTGAAATGAAAGATTTTTTATTATTATTATAATAAGTCAAACAGCCTGGTAAACCTATTTTAGTTATAACCATAAAATTAATATTCCTATCGGAATAGAAGGACAAGTAAAAGCTGTCAAACGAAACCGATTTAAGATGTCAGTAAGTAACTTAAGTAAGTAACATTTGTTGCTTTAAATGAGATAACCTTTCGATCAGGTGATTTATAACAATATTCCTAAGTTAAATATAGTAGTTTACTGCATGATAAACAGTCGACACAAAATATTGAACTGGCAGCTCTAGTGTAAAATTAAATATTATTTCATATTTAGAGCTCATGTTATTCAAGGCGCGCAATAAATCCTACAGTATACAGTATACAGTATACAGTATACAGTATACATCCTATAAATTCAAAACTGCAAGGAATCGCTGCAATCGAATGGTGAGATCAGCCAAACGGAAATATATACACGAAAATATTTCTGAGTCGTCACCAGCAGATGTCTGGAAGTTCCTCAACACCCTGGGAATTGGTAAAGGTAAAATTGACTTTCCCCTTCCTACATCTATTACGCCCGATGATTTAAATACTCATTTCTCCTCTGCTTCTGTTTTAGACACGGCAATCAGATCCAATACTATCTCCGAAATTTCTTGCAAGCCTCGCCTTGACCTCGATCCGTTTTCTTTTACCCTGGTATCAGTCGATTCCGTCAGGAAATCTATCCTTTCGATCAAATCTGGAGCTGTTGGACCCGACGATATCAGTAGGGCTATGATCATCATGATTTTGGATGTAGTTCTTCCTTACATTACCCACATAATTAATTACTCACTCGGATCTGGATCATACCCCACTGAATGGCGCAAAGCCTTTGTCATCCCTCTACCCAAACTTCCCAACCCTACTTTTTTAAATAATTTTAGACCAATTTCAATACTCCCTTTCCTCTCTAAAGTTCTCGAAGCTGTTGTCCATTCTCAAATTTCAAAATTTGTTTTTACTAATGATCTTTTGAGCCCATTCCAATCTGGCTTTCGCCCCGGCCATAGTACCAGCACCGCCTTACTTAAGGTAACTGAGGACATTCGGAAGGGCATGGAGCGTGGTGAAGTTACAGTGCTTGTCCTTATTGATTTCTCAAACGCTTTTAATTCTGTTGACCACGAAGTCCTACTCTCACTTTTAGCTTATCTTAATATATCTTCCGATGTTCTAAATTGGTTTGGCGCGTACCTACGGGGGCGGCAGCAAGCTGTTCGCGTGGATAAGACCACTTCCCGCTGGCGAGACCTTCTCACCGGAGTACCCCAGGGAGGCATTTTATCACCTTTACTTTTTTCTTTATTCATTGACTCTATAACACACGACATTGGCTCCACCTACCATTTGTATGCGGACGACCTGCAGCTTTACCAGCACTGCCGAGTTACCGATTTAAATCAGGCTGTTCAAAACCTTAATATTGATCTCCAGCATATACTGACCTGGTCTAATCGTTATGGTATTGCGGTAAATCCTTCCAAATGCCAAGCCATAATCATCGGCAGTAAGCGGCAAATGTCACTTATTAATATTGCCGATGTAGCGCCGGTCTGCTTCAACGGGGTTAATATCCAATACTGTACTTGTGTCAAAAACCTCGGTCTGTACATCGATCAAACGCTAAGCTGGAACGTCCACGTTTCTGAGGTGAGTCGAAAGGTTATGGGCACGCTGCGTTCGCTCTTCAGGTTTAAAAATTTCCTCCCTGTCAAAACAAAAACATCTTTAGTACAGTCTTTAGTTCTCCCCCTTATTGATTATGCTGATGTGTGCTATCCTGATTTAAATCAAGACCTTTTAAACAAGCTTGACCGCCTAATAAATTCTGGCATCCGCTTTATTTTCTGTCTGCGTAAATTTGATCACATCTCATCTTTTCGGTCACAACTTGTATGGCTACCCCTTCATGTTCGACGTAAAATCAGAGTCCTCTGCACGCTTTTCTCGGTATTAAATGACCTCAATTCTCCTAGCTACTTAAAATCCCAGTTCACCTTCCTCAGTGAGACGCACACGCGTCCACTGCGCTCTTCTCATAATCTTTCCCTCGCTACTCCTTCGCACCGCACAGGTTTTCTCTCAAACTCTTTTCTTGTCCAAGCCATTCGTCTTTGGAATGCCCTTCCGGCAAATATTCAACAAGCTCCCAGTAAGTTCACATTCAAGAGACTCGTCCGTGCACACTTCCTTCATATATCGGAATCATCTCCATAACATCTATCTGCAACGATCGTCATAATTATAGTATATATATATATGTATATATATATAGTATATGTTGGTATATGTATGTATTATTAATGTATTTATTTTATTGCTTATGTTATGTATGTGTAATATTATGTAAGTATTAATTGTATTTATTTGGGACTTTTTTTTTGTATATAATTAATTTCGTTTCTTTGTCGCACCGCCCACAATCATTTCTGCTTAGCCCAAAGGCATGACTGGTAGAGAACGCCATATGGCGTTAAGTCCACCTTTTGTACAAAATTTTATTATTGTGCAATAAAGTATAAATAAATAAATAAATAAATACAGTATACCAACAATTACCCTTGGAGGCATTCCTCTCTCAGAATTTTATCAATTTAAGTATCTGGGGCACTGGGTCACTGCAGACATGAAGGACGATGTGGATATTATGAGTGAGCGTAGGTCGTTGTGTGTCCGCTGTAACATGTTGGCTCGCAGGTTTTCGCGCTGTACACAACATGTAAAAGTGACGCTATTTAAGGCATACTGTCAGTCATTCTATACATGTAGCCTGTGGGTCAGCTATACGCGTCGGGCACTCAGCGATTTGCGAGTACAATACAAAAATGCGTTCAGGGTGCTGATGGGGCTGCCGCGTTATTGTAGTGCAACTGGCATGTTTACAGAGGCGCGGGTGGATGGTTTTCACGCCATAATGCGTAAGAGGCGCGCCTCGCTGCTGAACAGATGGTACGGCAGCGCCAACAGCATCCTGACAGCCCTGGCTGACCGCTGGGACTGCCCCCTGCTTGCTCATATGACCAGGTTACATGTTCCTGCACCCTGACCTCTTGGCCAGATATTGTATTGTTTTTTTTATATATATAATTGAATTGTGTTTTTAAATTAAATTACTATTGAAAGTTTATTATATTGAATTTGTGTATTATATTGAATTATTATATAATTGAATTGTTATTATTTTACAACATTAAATATCGGTTATTTTAGTAATTCAAGTGAGATATTTAATAATAATATAATTTAATTAATTAATGAAATTAATGATTTCTAAATGTCAATGTAATCAGAATCACAGTACTATTAATACTAATTATAAGACTTTTTGTTACTAACTGCTATGGGCTTTGCCTGAAATAAACTTTTTTATTTATTTATTTATTTATTTATTATACAAAATATTCGTCGATATACATTCCCTGTGTTATTGTGTCTTTATGTTTTACGTAAATTAACGTTTGTAGAATAGAATAATCAAACTGCGTACTTTAAATTTGAAGCGCATTGGTAAATATAAGTCGTATATTAAGAGGCTTCGATTTGGACTAATTTAGATAGAATAGAATTTATTTGCGTTTAAATGGGGTATATAGCAGTTTTACATTTTAATTTATGTTCGGCCCATTTAGCCATTAACAAAAAGTATTAATTGTATTTATCTGGGACCCTTTTTTTGTATATAAATAATTTTGTTTCTTTGTCGCACCGCCCACAATAATTTCTGCTTAGCGTTAAGTCCACCTTTTGTACAAAATGTTATTATTGTGCAATTAAGTATAAATAAATAAATAAATAAAAAAATTGCACTCCGGGAGTGCCGGCAGAAGTGAAAACTTGAATATCAACGTTGTGCATTTTTGATTTTTTGGAATAGTTAGGGAATAATTTTGAATGAATTGCTCTTATTATCAATATAAAAGTACCATCATTTTTGTGATAGAATACAATAATAATAATAATAATAATAAGCAAAGATGCTCGGGGGAAGGAAGTGTGCCAGTAAGATGCTTGTAGGGATCTTGAACGATTGCCGGAATTGTCCTGAGAGCCGTGGTACACCTCTCCACTCCCCTAGCACCTCAACTGGTGTTGCCCCCTTGTTGTCTACGTCACTTTGTGCTAGCAACTAATTTGGGGGGCCCATCGACTGAGTGTGCAAGTCACCCCCTGCCATATTATCCGTGTGAGAAACATACGTCAGGCAGGGGCCATAGTTCTTCCATAGTCCCAGTTACCCGGTCCACCTAACACCCACACCCATAACTCAGTATCTTTTTGTCCATATCTTGCAATAGTCCTACACAAGCCGGGGGTTGTCCTTGGGTGCACTTGTATAGTGCATACAGGGATAATCGTCGGTTTGTGTCACACAGCTTTTAGATTAATGTTGTCAAACGGGCCTCTGCGTGTTGGCTTCGGCCCCATGTACGCCTTCCAAAGGCCCGAGACCCTGTGGTCCCGAGATAGGAAAATGACCAACATAATAATAGTAATAATAATAATAATATAATTATGTGGCTCGAGATTAAAAATATATAATAATAATAAAAATAATATAATATTTTTATAGAATACAAAATTTATTTATTGCGCTATCGTACACAAACATTACAATTTATATTATATTAAATTACATTAAAAAGTTTATCTCTCAGAAAAATCAACTTACATCCATAATTTCGCCAACCGTCTTACGGTTTTTCGATCAGCCCACGTGTCCTGACGCGAGTTTCACATTTTCCCCCCATCCCACAAAAGTGCTCAACGCCGCTAAAGAAGTTTTCACTTCAAAAAGTGCTCAACGCCGCTAAAGAAGTTTTCACTTCAAAAAAAAAATGACAAGCATAGTATTGATATAGTGAGAAAATTATATTTAGAATCTTAAAATTACGTCATATTATTCATAGGAACAGATCAAAATATTCTTTTACTATAACTTCAAGTATGTATAAGCATGGTAGTGGCAAGATTTTCAGCTGCTTGAAGAGCGGTTTGCACGGTTCGTCTGGCGCAGTGCCACATATGGCTCTAACGCATTTCTTTTGAGCGATGAAAGCTTTTCCTACCTCAGTACTATTACCCCATATGATAAGTCCGTATCTTAGAACTGACTCAATATATTATGCAAAATAGGCTGTTAGTGCAGTGCTCCTTGAGGCCATCCTTGTTAATTTATATAAAGCATACGTAAAACTGTTAATTTTGTTGCATACTAGCGGTCCCCCGCGACTTCGTCCGCGCGTTTTGAGTTTGCTCCCTCCCCTCCCGTCGCAGCGTGATGTTTTATATCCTAAAGCCTTTCTCAATAAATAAGCTATCTAACACAGAAATATTTTTTCTAATCGGTTCAGCAGTTCCTGAGATAAGCGCGTTCAAACCAACAAACTCTTCAGCTTTTTAATATAATTAGTGCAAGCGCACGTTGTACTTAAGCTGCGAACATTATTTTGTTGCGGAGTTATGTTTAAACTGTGATAGCTTCTAAGATATTTATTGAAATCAAATTATATAAAGGGCAACTTTGTTCTAAATGAAATGCTCGTGATGATGAATCTATTTATTTTGATAATAATAAATACCTGTGTGTATAATACACCTCTAAAAATAATGCTTTATTTTTTTACAAATTTATTAACATAAAAAAGGTTGTAGTAAGTCAACCAATAAAGATAGACTTATGCTGTCGCGGACTTTATTTTAGAACTATTAATGTTGAACAATCTTGTCATACATGATTTTTGTGTAACATTAGCGGTTTCCGCAGCGTACGCAGCGGAAGCTCTCTAAAGGAATATCTTTCTCCCGTTTTCGCAACATTTTTCATTGCTGCTGTGGTATTGTGAGTCGTATCTTTATGTTATATAGCTTAAAGCCTTCCTCGATAAATGGACTATCCAACGTAAAAATATTTTTTCAAATCAGGCCAGTAGTTTCTGAGATTAGCGCGTTCAAACAAACAAACAAACAAACAAACTCTTCAGCTTTATAATATTAGTATAGATAATTTCGACTTGTTTTTTCCAATCTAATCTTGGATAAAATATATATCATCTTATAATTAATCTTTTAACCTGTTGAATGATTTTTTGTTGGGGTTATGCCGCAGTAATGAATAACAGTCAATCACCGATCACTTCACCATGTTTCAGACGCAGTATTTCTCCAAAATATACAAAATTTCACTTTTAAATATAAAAAATCAAATGCACGTAATTTTCAGCGAGCTTCAGCGGGGCGGTCAACTATTTGACATCTGCCAAAAATGGTTCTGCTACTTCGTTTCTCCCATCTCTTTTTATCACACAGGTTGCTGCTAGTGACATCTTGCTTTTGTCGTTCTATTCCAAAGGGATAATAATTTTATGGTTATAATAACACAGTTTTGTCTCTTTCCTTCAATTGATGACAGCGCCGAGAAATAAAGAGACAAAACAGGCTAATAGTTTAAACAGGTTTATTAGACTGTTTGCGTTATTATGAATAAGGGGATAGACTATTGGGAGTTTCATCTTACATAGTACTCCTATGATCTTACTAGACGATAAAGTAACTATTGTTTAAAATAAAATGCACGCTTTGTATGAATTCTTTAATTCATATACATCACTTATGAGTTTGTAACTAAGGTTACTTTTATAATTAATAAGAAAATTCCTATTCCAATACATTCCATTCAGATGTGTGTCTACAACACCGAATTGTTCTTCACTGTATTCAATTTCCACGTAGTCATCACCGCCGAACTCACCCCACGCGTTATTCCATTTTATCACCACTTCACTACAACCGTTACACCGACACGGTGTCACGATCACTGTCCCACTAGTTCCAAACGCGGATCCTTGTTTCCCAGACACGCAGAATGTTAGCGAATCATCTTCATATATAAAAGCATTCTCAGGACTCGACGCCGTTGATCGATCGTAGTAACCATTGATCCATTTTCCCCAGTTTAGTTCTACTGATTTGACCCTCAAACAGGTGTCTGGTGATGTTTGTACTCTTGCACAGAAACGCAACATTTCTTCTGAAAATACTGAGTTTAAAAATACTAGTAAACAAATGAGGAAAATCACGAAAGACATGACTGGAAACCAGAAGAGTTGCTTGCACCGAGCTCGCAAAGTTCCGACTGATATGATTGCTGTTGTATTAATAAGCTTTTATATGTATCCTCGTTTGTTAGTAGTTGTATTTGGGATTCCGTAACATAGATATTCGTTCGGCTACTATAAATATAATGTTGGTGCTGTGATAGTTGATGCTTGATGGTCAAAGTGATGGCACCGACTCCAAAAAGAAATTGTTTGCCTAAAACGGATTCCTTTCCTTTCAATGGTGAAGAGTTTATTTAAGACTTTTTAGTGCATTTTGGTTTTGAAGTCGGTTTTTACTTTTTTTTAAGTTTATTTTATTTCTTCATTTTTAGTGATTACATCAGAGGGGGGGGGGGGGGGGAGTTGCACCTTATGATTCTATTTTTTTAAGAAGCTACAAATTACCTATCATAAGTTCCGTCATTATAATTACTGAACTCCTAAGCGTTAAGGAATTCCACCGTCAGCTGAGCCCCACAAGATGTTGACTATCAGACGTAACAACACGTCAACATTAAGATTCTAGTAAAGAAACACTATACGTGCCTTTAAAATTTGAGGGTTTTCCTCGATTACACCAAGATCCCATCATCAGATCCCAAAATGGAAAAAATGGGACCAACTAGAAGGTACACCCTCTAAGTTGGCGAAAAAATTTTTCGATTCGGTCGACAAACGACTGAGATATGAGGTAACAAACATACAAAAAAAAACAAAACATGCAGTCGAATTGATAACCTCCTCCTTTTTTGAAGTCGGTTAAAAAGTACTGTAATAATCTGGTCTGTGGGTTCTAGTTATTTTTACAAATTAGTTAAATTATACGAAATATTATAAAAAATATCGTAAAACTACTATTGGAGTGAAATTTATGAATGTTACCATTAAGTATCCAACAAAGAAATATAAGAAGCTACTTTATTATAAGACTAGCAGTACCCCGCGACTGCGTTTTGTGTTTGCCTTCCCTCATGTCGCAGCGTGATTTTTTATAGCCTTCAAGTCATTACTCTTTCCTGATAAATAAGCTATCTAATACAAAAATAATTTATGAAATCGGTCGAGTAACTCTAAGATTAGCGCGTTCAAACAAACTAACAAACTCTTCAGCTTTATAATACGAGTATAGATAAAAACGGTAAATATATCGAAGGCTCAAATGAAAAATAAATAATTTTAAAAAACTTTTTATTTACATTCAATATCATAAAATCAGGTAGTCAACATCAGTACAACATTTTAGTCCTGGATCATCGCTTATAATGAACTTTAAACTCCCTATTAAGATAACTAGATATCTCCCTGTCAACAACATCAAAATATTTTTCCTGGTACTCAATCAATGCATACGCATGATGTCCAAAAGGCTCAGACCAGGGCCTGTTCGATTCCACTTCGAGTTCCTCACAAACTTGACAGTGACAAGGGGTCATGACCACGTGACCGTTGGTACCAGATGTAGACATTTCTCTTCCTGTAGCACAGAATGTATACGTGTCGTTACCGTATATTTCAACCCCCACGCTGGGGCCGTAAGAGTCTTCTAGACCGAAGTAGGTTTTAAACCATTTCCCCCAGTCGAGGTATACCGAGCTTATGTGTAGAAAGGTGGATGGAGATGTTTTGATTGTCGCGCAGAATCAGAGACCTTCGCCACACATAATGGAGCCGCACATCGAAATAATGAGAAAAAGCTCAATTTCCTTCATATTGATTTCCCTGTTTTTAGAAATTCTATGTATATTCAAATATAAAATAACTTTTTTTATTGATGTAGGTTAATACTTTGTTTGTCAATAAATATAATATGCCTCCTCAATTCTTTGTAAAATCAAAGAGACAGATTACACAATTAGGATTGAAGATAGACTGATGCTTCGTAATGTAATGTTTCCCTTAAGTAGATAATTTAATGACCTTGGGAAAAAAGTGATATCAAGAGTTAAATGTACGGAATTGATAACAGCATTCGTCATCATGTGATCTTGTAATTAAGATGCGACTGAGCTTCATACAATCTCAGCTCTAATAACACTCAATAACACTCTGAAGATAACATTGCTGACCCCTTATTTCTTGGATTTTTCACTGTTAAAAAACAAAATTTGTCATTTTTATTAGTAACAAAAACCTTCAAAGCAGAATCATTTTTATAAACATAAAAAATAACGTATTGAATACTTAGTTCTTATTTAGTTTTAATTCTATTAAGTACACGTTAATATTTTTAAATAACAATGCACTTGCAGATAACATGTTCAAATTCCGTCCCCATTTATGGGAACATTAAATAAACTTTGTATAAAACGTTCGATGGGCTACTATCATTATATGAAATTCCGAAATGTTGCGGATTGTTATAAGTTTTAACATAACCTTCGTCCCCAGTTAAGGTGTTAAACGGGTGATTCCATTTTATCATAAATTCAGCGTATTTGCGTTCACAAGACTGAAGACTGACATGACCTGTAGTTCCCGATGGAGATCCTTGCCTTCCTGAAGAACAGATTCTTAACGACTCCTCTTCACGTATCAGAGCATCAATGGGACTTGATGTTTCTTCAGGAACATCATAGTTTTTGATCCATTTACCCCATTCTAGGTGAGCTGATTTCACTTTTAAGCACGTGCCATGAGATGTATTGATAGTAGCGCAGAATTTGATATCTTCACCTGATTAAACAGAAGCGAAGAAAACCAAAAAAAGAAAGAACACGACCGCCATTATTGAAGGCTGCTGGGAGACTAATGTGTGACAATGACTGGAAAGCTTTTATATTAAACCATATTTATTATCTTATTCGGGGCCAAGACACAGATTAATAAAGTAATTACAACAAAGTAAAAAATACAGTGTTACACTATATTACATGACTTTTTAGAGCTCCGTAGCCGTATGGCAAAAAACGGAACCCTTATAGTTTCGTCATGTCTGTCTGTCTGTCCGTCTGTAAGTCCGTCCGTATGTCACAGCCACTTTATTCTGTAACTATAAGCATCACACTATTGAAATTTGGTAGGAATGTGTATCCTGTTAACCGCTTTACGATTCGTATACACAAAATCAAAAAGGGGCCTCCTAAACATGAAACTAAAACCGAAAACTTTTTTTAGTCAAACCTATGCGTGTGGGGTGTCTATAGATAAAAGTCTAACGTTTCATAGCTAGACGATTCCAAAGTGGTAAAATCGGCGTCCCCCCATCCAACTTCTAAACTAAGCGATATTAAATTTTGTAAAAATATATATAATGTAGATCTTTTAACAAATACTTTCAACAAAAAATAGTTTGGACGGAATCAATCTTGTAGTTTTTGATATATATCACATTATCAACAACCGCAAACATAACTTTGTTCTTCATATCTTCTGTTCTTCTTCACTATGAAAAACAAAGTTATATTTGCTGTCAACAAAATATTGTGGTATTTTTAACCGACTTCAAAAAAGGAGGAGGTTATCAATTCGACTATATTTTTTTTTGTATCTATGTTACCTCATATCTCAGTCGTTTGTCGACCGATTCGAAAAAAAAAATTCGCTTACTTAGAGGGTGGTGTACCTTCTAGTTGGTCCCATTCTTTCCATTTCAGGATCTGATGGGATGGGATGGGAACTTGGTGTAATCGAGGGAAACCCTCATATTTTAAAGGCACGTATAGTGTTTCTTTACTAGAATCTTAATGTTGTCGTGTTGTGACGTCTTATAGTCAACATCTTGTGAGGCTGAGTTGATGGTGGAACTCTTTAACGCTTAGGAGTTCAGTAATTATAATGAAATAACTTTTAATAGGTAGTTTGTAGCTTCTAAAAGAACAGAGTCATAAGGTGCAACTCCCCCCACCCCCCTTCTCCTATAATCTATAAAAATTAAGAAATAAAATTTACTTTAAAAAAGTAAAAACCGACTTCAAAACCAAAATGCACTAAAAAGTCTTAAATAATCTCTTGTCTATTGAAAGGAAAGGTGGGTTCTAGGCAAAAAAAATCTTTTTGATGTCGGTGCCATCATTTTGACCATCAAGCATCCACCATCACAGCACCGACTCCAAAAATATATTGTTTGCCTAGAACCCACCTTTCCTTTCAATAGTCAAGAGTTTATTAAGGACTTAGTGCATTTTGGTTTTGAAGTCGGATTTTACTTTTTTTAAAGTTAATTTTATACTAATGAATTTCCTAAATCAGTTAAAGTTGGCACGAGACCCTCGGGTTGCGCGAGTCCGACTCGCACTTGGCTGGTTTTTTTTATGTAATAGACGATGAAGAATTTAGATAAGAAATAATAACCACTTTACCACATAAGCATGATTGCCAAATAATTTTCTCCACGGATGATTCCATCTAATGGTGATCTCGCAGTGTTCACATTGACAATCCTGCAGAGTCATATGCCTGTAGTTCCAGACGCGGACCTTTGCCTTGCCTGAAGAACAGATCCTCAGTGATTCTTCTTCATGTATCAGAGCATCAATAGGACTCGACGTTTCTTCCGGAATTGTTTAGTTTTGATCCATTTTCCCCTTTCTAGATGAGCTGATGCCACTTTTAAGCACGTACCTCGAGACGTCTTGATAGTAGCGTAGAGAATTTGATGTCTTCACTTGATCTGACTGTGGTAAAGAATATAACAAATAGGAAGAACACGACCGCCATCATTAAACGCTTCTGGGAAATTGATGTTTAACTATGACTGGATGACCCTTTTAACTGTTATCATTATCAAATTATTGTGATTCAACAAGACGAACTTTTGTGTTTATTGCTTGGACGTCGTAGAGATCCGTATTTAGATATTTCCGTTTATGTAAAACTAGCGATCCCAGCAAATTTCTTTTCACCCCAGCACCGTTCCGCCTAGGTCCTGTTTTAACTTTCCTATTCCAGGTCAGTTCTAGATTGGAGATCCTTCGACCAAAGACGCAGCGTAGGACGTCCACCAACAAGATGGACAGACGACCTTATAAAGATTGCAGGATCAAACTGGATGCAGACCGCTAGTAATCGGTCGCTGTGGAAAGCCGTGGGGGAGGCCTATGTTCAGAAGTGGACGTCCTTTGGCTGATAATGATGATGATGATGATGATGATTCCAGGTCAAGACAAATCCACCAAAGTAAAAATGATGAAAACCGGTTCACCCGTTCTCGATTTATAAGTGATCTAACTAACACAACTTAATATCTACGCATCATTTGCCCTAATAGATGATGCTTTAGTTAGATACTTGGTTAATGCAATGGCAACGACCCTTAAAAGAAATTGTTCGCTTAAAAGGATTCCATTCTTTCTTTTTAAGAGTTAAGAGTCAATTTAAGAAATTTAAGTGATTTATAGGAGGGGGAAATATAGGGTTGCGTCTTTTGAGTCTATGATAAACTAAAAGGTACCTAACATACGTTTTGGCGTCTCAATCACTGCTAAACTCATAAGCTTTAAGGAGTTCCACCATCAGCTTTACAATATGGTCACTATCAGACGCAAATACAAGTCAACATTAAGATACTAATACGAAAACACTTTGCGTGCCTTTCAAATTTGAGGGTTTCCCTGGATTACACTAAGATCTTATATTCAGATCCCACCTGGCAACAATGGGCCCAACTACAAAGTAAACCCCCTGAGTAAAAAAAAAACAAAAACAAATCGACCAGAAATGACTGAAATATCAAGACTAGGGCGGTCCCCGCGACTTCGTCCGCGCGTTTTGAGTTTGCTTCCTCCCCTACCGTCGCAGCGTAATATTTTAAAAGCCCAAAGCATTGCTCGCAAAAACAAGATATCCAACACAAAAATATTTTTCAATATCGGTCTAGTAGTTCCTGAGATTAGCGCGTTTAAACAGTACGGAATAGGGTACACGTTGGCGCCAAACCTTCGTTTGTAAATGTGAAATAAATTGTAATGTGATTAACACTAACACTAGTCATAAGTCCCTATTATTACTAACCCACTTTGGAATTTTGTTCTGAAATAAATTATATATTGTTATAAACAAACAAACAAATTCTTCAACTTTATAATATAAGTATTGATTTTTAATAACATACCTAGAAATTATACCTTCTAGTTGGTCCCATTGGAAAATAAAAATCAGATACCGGTTTACAGTTAAGTTAGGTACCATACTGTTTAAAATAAAACATCTTAAATCATTTGTAATTTTACTATTTATTTTGAGTTTCGTTCATATTTTTCTTACTAATAAAATTAATTCTTGTAATTAATAACAAAATTCCTATCCCAATAGTTTCCATTCAAAAAAGTGTCGACCACTCCGAATTGATCTCCACTGTATTCAATCGTCACGGATCTTTTCCCACCAAAGAATCTACCCCAAGGATTGTTCCACTTTATCACCACTTCACCGCATCCGTTACACCGACACGGCGTCACGGTCACCGTCCCACTAGTCCCGGAGGCGGACACTTGCCTCCCGGACGCGCAGATTTTCAGCGAATCGTCTTTATTTATTAATGAGCTCTCAGGACTTGATCTTGTAGATAGATGGTTGTATCCGTCCACCCATTTTCCCCAAGTCAATTCAGCTGATTTGACCCTCAAACAGGTGCCTGGTGCGGTTTGTATCGTTGCACAGAATCGCTTGACTTCACTCGATGATACCAAATTGAAAAATACAATTAAATGGACGACAAAAGTCACGGGTGACATAGTTGGTAACATCTGAAGCACTGAATTTGCAAATTAACCGACAGCGATGACTGTTGTAATCTCCCAATAAATAATAGTCTGTATTTATATCTAGGATTCCGTATACGTATACGTCCTATTACAAACAAGTTTATCATATAGAACAGCAAAAAAAAAGTATGATGAATAGAATTTAAATTAAAGGTAGAAGGATAACACTTGGTAGAAGGATAACTCTGGACTATGCAGAGATTTTAGAAAATTAAAGAGCATACAATATACTTTGGATTTTTTATGATTTTCGACGTATTTTCGCTCTAGAAAGACTTAAGAGGTGTTAATATTTTTTCAGTTGTTGAAAAGAGGACACACAAAATTAAAAGTGATTGTTCAAAAGTCAAGAAATTAAGATAATTTATATGGTAGTCTCTGAAGCTAACTATAATAAAATAAACAAACACATAGTAGAATGTAAGTGGGTATGTATTGAGAAAAACCCCTTTTAAAGGTTATATTTCTAACTTAAAATTGCGACTTTTTGCTTGTCCTTTTAGAAGATAAAGTATTTTTTAGGGATTTTTGTAATGCCGTGAATTACCTGCAAAATAATTTTAAGATTTGGTTTTGATACACAATACAAAAAAATCGAGCATAAACTTTACACTGCATTATTTTTTGTTTTAAAAGAAATTATCCAGTAGGTAGTATTTTTTGCAATACTCGCATGTAGTAACTTTTCAAAGTCAGTGAAATCTTTAATCGGCTAGTGAATCAAAATAAAATAACACAGAGTTTCAAATACAATATTCAATTTCACGATTAATTTCGGAAGAAAATGAGGCATCTTGATTTATATGAGTACTAAATTGCGGTTCTACGGTATACTCTTTATTTCCTTTTTATTTCTCCTTTATTCAAAGTTTCGGCACTATGCGTGCCGAAACTTTGAATAAAGGAGACATACAAAACTCAGATTATTTTTCATAGCTAATTATAAATTTTCTATTCCAAACCATGCCATGTAGAAGAATGTTTTCAACATCAAATTTTTCCGCACTGTATTCAATATTCACGTAATAATCACCACCGAAAAAGGTTCCCCAAGCGCGATTCCATTTTATAATCACGTCTCCACAATTGTTGCACCGACACGGTGTCACGGTCACCGTCCCACTAGTTCCTGAAGGGGAGCCCTCTCTTCCAGCCGCGCAGAATGTTATTGAATCATCTTCGTTTATAAATAAATTCTCAGGGCTTGATGCTGATGATAGATCATCATAGCCTTTCACCCATTTTCCCCAGGTTAATTCGACTGATTTGACCCTCAAACAGGTGTCTGGTGAAGCTTGTACCGTTGCGCAGAAGCGCAATACTTCACTTGATAGTACTAAGTTTAAAAATATAAATAAACTGATAAGGAGAAGAACGAACGACGTGGTTGGTAACCGCTTTATTACTGTAGGAAACACTGAATTTGCAAAGATACCGTTATAAAAGCTGTTGTAATCTACAAATGTTGACATCAAGTCTGTAGTTGCATAAAGTGTTCCGTATGGTATTCTGGATATACATTGCAGAAAGAATTATTATAAATATATTTTTTCGTTTATTATTAATTAGACAAATATTGGGACGTACAAATGGCGGATAAAAACACAAAAAACTGACAATTCAGGTAAACGCCATATAAGATCCAAATATACTTTTAAAAAAACCTATATAACATTTGTTGCTTAAGTCTAACATATTAATAAGAATACAGATTCCTTGACATAACTCCATAGATACTCTTTTTTTAAAACGTACAATAAATATTTATTAGTTAGGTGAAGAGCTATCATCATCTCATAGTTGACAAGCTTTTTTAGGTTATGAATAAGTTATAGAAGTCTACGCTTACGCGTGTGAAAACTACTTAGGCGTTTTTTAATGGAGCGGACCCCTACAATTTAAAACGTGTGTTTAAAACTCAAGACGTCACGATGTGATAACCTTTAAAGGTAAACGTAATAAACAAAGTATTGGGAGTAGCCGCTCTTAAAAGGTTATCAAACTTCTTGACTTCCATGATAATACAGTTAATATTTCAGGGTCCCCCGCTTTAATCCCTGAGACGATATTTTTCGCATCGTTTCAAATAATTTGAAATATTAGGAGAAAAACATTTTTGCGTAGTCAACAAAATATGTACACAGAAAATTTTGAAATTTTAATAAAAAGACCCCTCATTTAAAAATAGTTACCCTAGTTTTTAAAATAAAATACACGCCTTATTATTTTGTACACATTCTTTAATAACATAAATCACTTTAGGGTATTGATCACTTTTTGTAATTAATTAGAAAATTTCTATTCCAATACATTCCATTTAGATGAGTGTCTACAACACCAAATTGGTTTTCATTGTATCTAATTTTCACGGAATAGTCACCACCGAAAAATACACCCCACGCGTAATTCCAACTAATAATCACGTCCCCACAATTATTGCAGCGACACGGTGTCACGGTAACCGTCCCACTTGTTCCCGTAGCGGATCCTTGTCTCCCAGTCGCGCAGAATTTGAGTGAATCATCTTCATTTATAAAAGAATTCTCTGGACTTGATGTCTTGCTTAGATCATAGTAGCCCTTCACCCATTTCCCCCAATTCAATTCAGCTGATTTGACTCTCAAACAGGTGCTTTGTGAGGTCTGTATCGTTGCACAGAATCGCAGGTCTTCACTTGACAATACTGAGTTGATAAACGAAAAAATTGAAAAATAAAAAAATAGTTGAAGTAAATGGACGAACGACATGGTTGGTGACCACTGAACGATTGAAACACTGAATTTGCGGAAAAAACTATTTCAGTGATAAGACTATTGTTATCTATAGTATGTAGTTTCACTGAGGGTTCCGTATACTTCCGTATACTAACTGAAAATAACACGCGTTCTCATCTTTGCATTTACTTTTTATTTATAATTCATTCATTTTTACAATTGAATTTCCAGTGTCCTACTGTTTATATTTGATAAGAAAATTCCTATCAAAATACCTGTCATGCAAATGTGTGTCTACGACACTGTATTGCTCTTCATTGAATTCTACTTTAACGTGATCAAAGCCGAATACACCCCATGCGTTGTTCCATCGTATCACGACTTCGCCACAATCGTAGCAGTGACACGGTGTCACGGTGACTATCCCAGCAGTTCCCGAAGCGGCGCCTTGTCTTCCACACGCGCAGAATTTAAGCGAATCATCTTCATTTATCACAGAATTCTCCGGACTCGACGTCGATGACAAATCAAAGTATCCGTGCACCCATTTTCCCCAATTCAATTGTGCTGATTTGATTCGCAAACAGGTGCCTGGTGCGGTCTGTATCGTTCCACAGAATCGCTGGTCTTCACTTGATAATACTGAGTTGAAATATACAAGTAAATTGATGAGCAATAGCACGAGCGACATGGTTGGTGGCTACTGAATGATTATAACGTTTTGAATTGATGGAAAAGCCAATGGTGATATAACTGTTATAATCTCGAACTATCTATACTAATCTATACTAATATTATAAAGCTGAAGAGTTTGTTTGTTTGTTTGTTTGAACGCGCTAATCTCAAAAACTACTGGCCCGATTTGAAAAATTATTTTTACGTTGGATAGTCCATTTATCGAGGAAGGCTTTAGGCTATATAACATGAAGATAGGACTCATAAGACCACAGCAGAAATGAAAAATGTTGCGAAAACGGGAGAAAGATATTCTTTTTGAGAGTTTCCGCTGCATACGCTGCGGAAACCGCTTAAGTTACATAAAAATCATGTATGACAGGATTGTTCAGCATTAAGAGTTCTATAATAAAATCCGCAACAGCATATGTCTATCTTTTATGGTTGACTTACTACAACCTTTTTTATGTTAATAAATTTGTAAAAAAATAATGCATTATTTTTAGAGGTGTATTATACTAACACGTATTTATTCTCATCAAAATAAATACATTCATCATCACGAGCATTTCATTTAGAACCAAGTTGCCCTTTATATCATTTGATTTCAATAAATATCTTAGGAGCTATCACAGTTTTAACATAACTCCACACCAAAATAATGTTCGCAGCTTAAGTACAACGTGCGCTTGCGCTAATATATTATAAAGCTGAAGAGTTTGTTTGTTTGAACGCGCTTATCTCAGAAACTGCTGGACCGATTTGAAAAAATATTTCTGTGTTGGATAGCTTATTTATCGAGAAAGGCTTTAGGATATAAAATATGACGCTGCGACGGGAGGGGAGGGAGCAAACTCAAAACGCGCGGACGAAGTCGCGGGGGACCGCTTGTTTATATATAAGTCCGTAGTTGCATTAGAGTTCCGTATTCTTAAAGTAAAACTAAAGGCAAGTCAAACCATGCTTCCATAATGGAAGGAACACTTACAAAAACTGTTATTATTTTTAATTTTTATTATTACCATAAATTGTATTTGAAAAAAGTGACTGTGCCAGACGAGGAATGGAACCCCGTGTCTTACGCTTTTGCGTCTGCCTATGCCAGTCGGCGACCGACGCATTGGCGAGCCTGTTGAATTTTGCAAGTGCTTTCTTTTTAACGCGTAGGCTGCGTGACCACATCGATTTTGCGAGATTGCCCTCACATTATCCGAAAGAAATATTTTTACAAATATTAAACAATCGGTTAAGATGAAGGAATTCAAATTATAATTATATTTTTTTTGTAGTGTTTTGTCACTACACCAACTTAATAACATAAATTACACATGAAAAAAGCAACTGTGTTGTGTGTGTGTTTAAGTCGTGGTCCCCATTAGTAGTGGATCGCTTTTCTGGCAGCCGTCAGCTCGTACCTCGCTACGCCCATAAAGACAAGTATTTTGTTCGATGAAATTCATTGTAGATATTGCCCTTAAAGTTTTATTACTAAATGCCTGGACACACTGTATAATCAATACCAACAACAACTTTTATCGAAATTATAAGCTCAGAAACTTTTTAAAAGATGATATTTTTATGCCGCCCGTCCACTGCGCGCATAACGTGCGTATTTTTGCCGTGCGCTTTACATCTGCCCACGCACTTAAGTACACGGACGCGGATGACCAGAATACAATACGGAACTCTAGCTGCAATAACGGACTCGTATTTTACTGTGTAGAGATAACACTAGTCATATCACAAATCAGGCTTTTTGCAACTGAGTTCTTTAGTCATTCAGCGGTCACCATGTCACTCGTGATTTTCCTTGTCCATTTAATTCTATTTTACAACTCAGTATTATCGAGTGAAGACCAAAAATTTTGTGCTAAAATACAAACCTTATCAGGCACCTGTTTGAGAGTCAAATCGGCTGCATTACATTGGGGAAAGTGGGTCAATGGTTACTATGATTTAAGCAAGACATCAAGCCCAGAGAATGCTTTTATAAATGAAGATGATTCGCTAACATTCTGCGTATCTGGGAGACAAGGATCCGCGTCTGGAACTAGCGGGACAGTGACCGTGACACCGTGTCGGTGTAACGGTTGTGGTGAAGTGGTGATAAAATGGAATAACGCGTGGGGTGCACTGTTCGGCGGTGATGACTACGTGAAAATTGAATACAGTGAAGAACAATTTGGTGTTGTAGACACTCTTCTGAATGGAATGTATTGGAATAGGAATTTTCTAATTAATTATAAAAATTAACCTTAGTTACAAACTCATAAGTGATGTATATGATATTAAAGAATTCATACAAAGCGTGCATTTTATTTTAAACAATAGTTACTTTATCGTCTAGTAAGATCATAGGAGTACTATATAAGATGTAACTCTCAATAGTCTACCCCCCTTATTCATAATAACGCAAACAGTCTAAATAGCCTGTTTTAACTATTAGCCTGTTTTGTCTCGTTATTTCTCGGCGCTCTCATCAATTGACGGAAAGAGACAAAACTGTGTTATAACTAAAATAGGATTACTAGGCTGTTTGACTTATTATAATAATAATAAAAAATCTTTCATTTCAGGCCACACAGCCCATATAAGTGTTGTTAGTAAAAAAAATCTTAGCCTAGGGTTAGTAACACAATATTTAGTGCCCAGAAATAAATAGTAAAATAAAATGTGGCATCTACTTGCGATTATGGTTAGGATGCTGTTGGTACTGGCGCGCACTCTGCGGAAGGGACGCGCACCGTTTCGGCATTGTAGCGTAGACGCAGTCCACACGGTACTCTGCGAACATCCCCGAGGCACTGCAGAACCGCGGCAGCCCCAACAACACCCTAGACGCATTGTTGAATTGGACACGGAGGGCACTGTAGGACTTTTTGCTGTATTCAGCCCATATACTACACATGTAAAAGAATGTACAGTCAACAGCAAAAGTCGATGATCAAAATCAGATTTTCATCACTAATGAACGAAGTTGGTGTCTGAACAATGTGACGTATCAGTGATTCAAAAAAATGTGATTGTAAATCACACCAAACATTATCTACTAGTACAGCTGCTATATATTAGTGATCAGTTTAGACTCCCAAATTCACAAACTTAATTTGCGTCAGAACTAAGAAGTGTTTTCTTTTTTCAAAACAAGTGAACACCTAAAATCAAAAATTAAATATTCATGATGCAAATAATTCACCCAAACTCATTATATAAATAACCCAGTAATTTAATTAATTAAGTTTTTCGAAAAAAACATATGAATTGATATTTGAACATTGAACATTGAACCCCGGAGGAAGCATATATTCATAAAAAAACATATCTATACTAATATTATAAAGCTGAAGAGTTTGTTTGTTTGTTTGTTTGTTTGTTTGTTTGTTTGAACGCGCTAATCTCAAAAACTACTGGCCCGATTTGAAAAATTATTTTTACGTTGGATAGTCCATTTATCGAGGAAGGCTTTAGGCTATATAACATAAAGATAAGACTCATAAGACCACAGCAGAAATGAAAAATGTTGCGAAAACGGGAGAAAAATATTCCTTTTGAGAGCTTCCGCTGCATACGCTGCGGAAACCGCTTAAGTTGCACAAAAATCATGTATGACGGGATTGTTCAACATTAAAAGTTCTATAATAAAGTCCGCGACAGCATTTGTCTATCTTTTATGGTTGACTTACTACAACCTTTTTTATGTTAACAAATTTGTAAAAAAATAATGCATTATTTTTAGAGGTGTATTATACACACAGGTATTCTTGTCAAAATAAATACATTCATCATCACGAGCATTTCATTTAGAACCAAGTTGCTCTTTATATCATTTGATTTCAATAAATATCTTAGGAGCTATCACAGTTTTAACATAACTCCGCACCAAAATAATGTTCGCAGCTTAAGTACAACGTGCGCTTGCGCTAATCTATTATAAAGCTGAAGAGTTTGTTTGTTTGAACGCGCTTATCTCAGGAACTGCTGGACCGATTTGAAAAAATATTTCTGTGTTGGATAGCTTATTTATCGAGAAAGGCTTAAGGATATAAAACATGACGCTGCGACGGGAGGGGAGGGAGCAAACTCAAAACGCGCGGACGAAGTCGCGGGGGACCGCTATATATTATAAAGCTGAAGAGTTTGTTTGTTTCAACGCGCTTATCTCAGGAACTGCTGGACCGATTTGAAAAAATATTTCTGTGTTGGATAGCTTATTTACCGAGAAAGGCTTTAGGATATAAAACATGACGCTGCGACGGGAGGGGAGGGAGCAAACTCAAAACGCGCGGACGAAGTCGCAGGGGACCGCTAGTAATTGATATATGAGAATCGTAAAGCGGTTAACAGGATACATCTTCCTTCAAAATTTTAACAGTGTGATGCTTATAGTTACAGAATAAAATGGCTGTGACATACGGACGGACAGACGGACAAACAGACAGACAGACTTGATGAAACTATAAGGGTTCCGTTTTTTACCATTCGGCTACGGAACCCTAAAAATGACACTTAAAATATGTATCTACCTTCAGGTATCAATATATCGAGGCCGTCTTAACCTATCGATTTTTTTAAATTTATCATGTGTTTGAAGTTTTTATTCATCATCTGTAATGAAGTTTTTAATTATTTATACATTTAAAATTGAACATAATGAAATTTCATAAAAAATACAAATTAAAAAAACTGTGAAAGCACTCCGGGAGTGCCGGCAGAAGTGAAAACTTGAATATCAACGTTGTGCATTTTTGATTTTTTGGAATAGTTATTATCAATATAAAAGTACTATCATTTTTGTGATAGAATACAATAATAATAATAATAATAAGCCAGGTAAGCCTTCCAAAAGGACCGGTTACGGCCGTGATATCCTGCAGAAGAGATACAAAAATAATAATAAAATATTTTTATAGAATACAATATTTATTTATTGCGCTATCGTACACAAACATTACAATTTATATTATATTAAATTACATTAAAAAAAAATATCTCTCAGAAAAATCAACTTACATCCATAATTTCGCCAACCGTCTTACGGTTTTTCGATCAGCCCACGTGTCCTGTCGCGAGTTTCACATTTTTCCCCCATCCCACAAAAGTGCTCAACGCCGCTAAAGAAGTTTTCACTTCAAAAATGTATTTTATGATGTTTTCACTCTTAAGCTAGTTTTGAACATTGACACAAGTTAACAAAATACGAAGATTACAATATTTATCGAATTATGATCCTGTATTGCATAATCTACTTTTAAACATTTGAAATAAAGTTTTTCAATAATATGTTTTTTTATGAATATATGCTTCCTCCGGGGTTCAATGTTCAATGTTCAAATATCAATTCATATGTTTTTTCGAAAAACTTAATTAATTAAATTACTGGGTTATTTATATAATGAGTTTGGGTGAATTATTTGCATCACGAATATTTAATTATTGATTTTAGGTGTTAACTTGTTCTGAAAAAAGAAAACACTTCTTAGTTCTGACGTGAATTAAGTTTATGAATTTGGGAGTCTAAACTGATCACTAATATATGGCAGCTGTACTAGTAGTTAATGTTTGGTGTGATTTACAATCACATTCTTCTGAATCACTGATACGTCACATTGTTCTGACACCAACTTCGTTCATTAGTATTGAATGTCTGATTTTGATCATCGACTTTTGCTGTTGACTGTACAATAAGCTCTTAACAGAGTGATTTTAACCTGTGCGAGCTATCATATTTGCCCTGACTGCCAGCGCCCTCCGTTCCCTTTCTATGTCGTCATCATCTCTGAGGGTAGAAGTCAATATGGTTCCCAAGTATTTAAAAGCCTGCACTGTTTGCAATGCCTGACCATCAAGCCTAACATCTGGGTACCTAGCTGTAGTCTTACCTCTAGCCACAAAGTCCACGCGTACACTTTTAATATTATGAATAAGGGTTTTGAGTATACCCAACTAGCAAAAAGACGTAATGAGATTACGTTTTTACGACTATAGATCGAAAGACACTCGTATGAAAGCTCGCAATTTGTCAAAAAGCCGTATAAAAGTAGCTTTCTAGATATTTTGGCATTCAACGCTTTTTGGTTCTTTAAATATGCTGAGTAAACGTTGACTCGACGAATTCATATCACGTTTACTCGAAAACTGTATAAAGATATCTCTCACAGCCTTCATACAACTGTAAGTCGTATGATAGCTTTATGAAAGCGACTGAATTGCTACTTCGTCATTAAATTTGCTTTTATACCACTATCTTTCGATATATCATTATTACAGCATTATTGTGGAATAAAAGCGGTTCATTCAACTAAATAGCATCACGGTTACTTTCATAGCATATACTATCATATGATTGTTATTTGAGAGGCTTTCTCTCGATTTGAAAATATTAGTTGAGAAAACGCTGTAAACTGAACTATCATAGCCACAAAGATTCTATTAACATTATTTGGAAGCCATCATACAGCGTAATAGTTGTATGAAAATCGAACAAAATCTTTTACAGCACTGCAAACGCCATTTTGTCGGGCATCGTTGATTAAAGTTGAGATAAATGTGTTTAATTGGTTTTATATAGCAAAAATGGATTATAATCGGTGGAAAAGAATTAAAAGGAGTGGAGGACCCTAAACTAACTACAATGGCGCCCTGATTAGTTGTAAAATGGCAACCGGATTGCTATTTATGACTAAAAGTCGAGTGATTATGCTCTGTAATGGCCATTGTGTGTATTAATGGCGAAATCATTTTAATTATTAAATTAATATTATTTTTAAATCGTTAATAACTGAGAAGTCTTGTGGCCCATGGAAATATTATCAATAATGTAAACAATATATACGATAAAGTCATACGCGTAACCTATTTAGATGGATAAAAAACTATATGGCATTTGTGAAAAAACAGTTACTTACATTTATTTTCTTTTCACCAACACTAACAATATTAAACACCATTTTGGTTAAGAAATAAAACACGTTGTATGAGAGCAGCTTGGTTGCATTCACACAATCAAAGAGTCGAGTGATTGCAACCGCACAGCTTTAATACGACAAATAAATCGAATGAAAGAGCATTTCTCGACTTGAGGAAAGCTAAAGTGTGGAATAAAAGCATACTGATGGCTTTCATGGCACTTTATAACATTCGCGTTGCGAATACTCGATATTCTTTCGATTATTTAGCTATTGCGATGATAATCTTACGATGTTTACAGCATTAAAAGCTGAGAGAAGTGCGCCCAAATCGCGTTGAGAGAACGTGCATAGAGCTTTCATACGACATTTTTAAGATCCATCTTACGACTGATTGCTGCAAGAGAAACGTGCTTACGACATGTTTTTGCTAGTTGGGTATGTGTTAAAATTTTCATGTTATTCTGGACTACGCAAAAATATGCATTTGACTTCAAACCCCTGGAATTATTTGAAGTCATTCGAAAAATGTTTGGCGAACTATAAATATATGACACTTGAAAGTAAACTTTATCTGGAGAAAGGTCAAAAATTGTTTGATATCCTTTAACGAACGGCTACTCCCAGTTTATTTCATTACATACTAGCGGTCCCCCGCGATTTCTCCCGCGCGTTTTGAGTTTACCCCTGCGCAGCGTGATCTACTTTATCTACTTCCTCGATAAATTATCTATTCAACACAAAAACGTAATCAACAGAAATATTATACAAACTTTATACCGTAAACTAAAATATACATCTATGAAATAATATATACAACTTAAAGAATATAAATTATAAACTACAAAATAAATTAAAAAGTATTACAAAAGGGATATTAAAATAAAAGTATAAAAATGGCCCTTGTGGTAAGGTGCCCAAAATGCTGGCAGCATTGCCTCGCTGAATGGCTATACTTATACGCTGTGCGAGGTAGCTGCCAGCTCTTGGGTCACCACTGACGTCAGTTAGCCTCTTAGCAATTTGCCTGTGCAAAGAGATAGCGTTGGGACCCAACGAACCTAATGTCTCGACTCCGAACGGTACAAAATGATACCGGGAGTCGATCAGGCTGTATTTTTTTGTTTTATTATTTTCTGCGCTTGACGCAGCCAAACCAGCACCACGGGTTGTACTTGGTAGATGGGAGGCTGCCAATGTGTCGACACAGGTAGCATCCCACACTAGAGCCCGACCCATCCGCCAAGGAACAAGTGACATGCCATCCGGCCTCTTGCCGTCATCACGCGCGATACCGTTCGGCTCAAGGAAAAAAAAATCGGGTCTTACACAAAAATATTTTTAAAAATCGGTCTTATAGTTTCTGAGATAAGCGCGTTCAAACAAACAAACTCATCAACTTCATAATGTTAAGAATAGATAAATATTGGACACCAATCAAATACATTGCTCTGACCCAAAGTAAGTAGCTAATGTACGGACAACAGCAAGTCAAGGTAAACACTGCGGACCGCACAAACAATCTTATGTATAAAGGCTAGTTTGGCTAGGTAGCCTGATGTGCTGGCCACTGTACTTATGCTATGAAGAAAGCAGAAACAACGGTGGTTCTACAATAACCAGCCCCGAAACAACCGAATATCAAACCTAGGACCTCGGAGTGCCAACGCCTTGAAACCAAGCGAGCTTAGCCACTAAGGTACCACAGAAGTCGTTAAAAGTATTCCTCGTATTCGTATCGTATTTACCTTGGGTTTTATTATCAGTCTAGAAAAAACAATAATTATTTGTATTATAACCGTATCTCAAGCATGGATTTTTCATTAAATATCCAGGATTTTCTGTTTGTGGTTATTATCACGTTGTTTTTGCTGTTTAATTAAATTTAATACAAATACTTCTTATCTTTAGAGGAAAAAACAGGTCTAAATCGCCAAAATAATATTATTATTACAACAATGTTATTGTAATGGTTCCCCTTGAGAATATCATAATGTATTTTCATCATCATCAATGGACGTCCACTGCTGAACATAGGCCTCCCCCACGGCTGTCCACAGCGACCGATCACTAGCGGTCTGCATCCAGTTTGATCCTGCAATCTTTATAAGGTCGTCTATCCACCTTGTCGGTGGACGTCCGACGCTGCGTTTTTGGTCGAAGGGTCTCGAAACTAGAACTCTCCTGCTCCAACAAATGTATGTTCAGTTTCCATAACTTATCTTCCAGTACGCAACTACAGCAAAGAAATATACGAATAGTCCGGGAGGTAGCGTTGCAAATGAAAAAGTCATAGTAAGCCGGCTGATATTGACATCGATAGTTGATCTTATATGACTAATAAGTAAACCGACCGTCAGCTGCTCAAGTAGCGGTGGGTGTGGGTGTGGGAGGCTGCGGAAGATGTAATATATATATATATATATATATATGAAGTAATAGTACGCTGGCTGGAATTTTCTCCATAAATAGTTGACATTATACTGAGCAAAAAAAAATCGTCAGCTGCATCGTAGAGGGGGGATTATGCGTCAGCTGCCTGCATGAACTTGTGAAAAAAAAAAACGTAAAATAAAGTTATAATACGCCGAATGAAATTTAAGTACATGATTCTTCAAATAATTTAGAGTACGAAAACAACAATCAGCTGATTGAGTAGCGGTGGAAAGACCGTCAGCTGACCCAGTTAAGATTTAAAATTTTGGAGTATTGCTGTGAGGCTGTTTTCTTTCAAACACATAATATGAGATAAGTTCTGGCCTTGCTTGAACCCATAACACGACCTTCGGGCTACCTAAGCCTCTCCCCCTAAAATTTCAAAGCAGCATCTGCCTGTCCGTGTGGATCTTTGTCGTACACAATCAGTTGCGGTTCTCCTCGTCGAACGAACGGACGCATGTCCAAATATGTCGACGATTCAACCTTTTTGTGTATTCTGTGGCAAAAAAAAGAAAAACTGTTGCTTTTTTCTGAAAAAAACTTTAGAAAAATGTATTCCAATGTTGGAAATTCGACAGAAAAACAGTTATTGTGACGACTGGGAACATAATTATATGGCTAGCTACATAGGCAATAAGACGATTTATATTAACTACGAGTTTTGTTATAATTATGAAGTACAAAATAATGAAGTTGTACGAACCGTCGATCACAATTTATCTTGTTCAGCTCACGAAGAAGCTGATACAAAAATTGTATTTCACGTTTGTACGTTAGATTTCGATGCTCACGTTACGATAAGATGCTCAGATACGGATATTTTCATAATAATGGAAGGGACTGGGGATGGGGAAAAAAAGACGCCAAATATATCTTCAAATGGTTCGAAGGAGATCAAGTATCTGTCACCAGTATAACGGATAGCAGCGAAAATATTGGCGGTTTGGAATTTTTGTTGGTGACACTTTCTTTGAGCTTTCTAGTAGCCTAATTTGGATCATTCGCATGCTCATTTACAGATGATGGTGAAGAGAATGGAGGTCAAGAACTTGATCAAGACGAAGACAACGATCTCCTGCAGGACAGTTCGGCCGATGATTCGTCAGAGAACGATGACGATAGCGATGCCATCGACAACGAATAAGTTTTGCGGCCTTTTTATTTTTATATTTCGATTATGTTTATATTATACCCTTTATTTTATTTTGGGTTTATTTCATTTTACACTCAATTTTATTTCATAGCGTGCATTTTGGTACGAATAAAACAGACAAAAATAACGCGAAAGATTCTGTGTATTGCTAAGAAAAATCTTTACCTTTACTGCGTCAGCTGACGGTCTTTCCACCGCTACTCAATCAGCTGATTGTTGTTTTCGTACTCTAAATTATTTGAAGAATCATGTACTCAAATTTCATTCGGTGTATTATTTATATTAGTTATTAGTTATTATTTTTTTTACAAGTTCATGCGGGCAGCTGACGCATAATCCCCCCTCTACGATGCAGCTGACGATTATTTTTTTGCTCGGTATTATGTCAACTATTTATGGAGAAAGTTCCAGCCAGCGTACTATTACTTTATTATTATTATTATTTTACCACTTCCGTAACCTCCCAATTTTACACCCACCGCGGGTGCGCCAGCTGACGCTTGGTTCAGTTATAAGTAATTCGCGATAAATAGTAAAATAAGGCAAACAATCGGCGTAAAATCACTGTCGAAAATGCAACGCTACCTCCCGGACTAGAAGTCATATGTTACTCATTGAAACAAACTAACATCATGACTATAAAACAATTATACGTTTATGGCACTTGTTCTATTATTCGAAAAATATTTTTCATTTCTTCTGTTCGGAAAATTGAACTTTCATGTGAAGAAAGACGGGTGGAAAATAGCTTTTCCGTCGTGGAAAGTAATTTAGTTTTAATGCTTCAACACCCGAGCGGTTGTAGGCAACCGCATAACAATATAATTTGCATTGTGTCTCGTTCACATACGCTTGAGGGATTAATTGCTACGATCAGACATGGAGTTAAAGATAATTGAGTCACATCATATTATTATGGTCACTGATTAAAAAAACTATAAGATTGTTGTAATTTTTTACAACTGACAACATTTCATTTTTGTAAAGGTATGGAAATTCGAAAGCCATTTCGAGATGTAGCGATTCTAAACACGTTGAACATTTTTTCAGATTTTTTTTCCGCTTTATTTTTAAAGTTACTCGTAAATGAAAAAGACTGAAAAGAACATGGAAGTTGGCACTTCACAGGTTACGCCTTTGCAATGACATTTATGCAGAGAAAAATTGCTTTTGAACTTTGAGCTTGCTGTCAGCTGTCACTTTGAGGTATAGTGTTGTTGTTGTTTCCGGTACTGTATTGGACATTATCGATAAATTACGATGTGGTAAATTGAAGCTTATTTAAAAAATACATTTTTATTCAAACAAATTTTAATTTCAGATGACAAATAATTATCATGATTCCTCAATCGAAATATGACTGATATTTGTAGTTATAAGAAAATATTGCAGTAATTTTCAGACATCATAATAATATTAAATAAGAATGGTTACTACTTTATTTTATTTGGTTCCTTTTTACATAACTTAAATCAGGTAATGTTGCTTAATAAAGTAAAATTAAGTAGGTACTCAATGGATATACCATTGATATCGAAATTTTAATTCTACAATTGATACAGAACGCAACACTATTAACGTAAGATATTTTTTATCGAATATAGCAAGGACGTGACCTCGTAACATCCAACTTCATGTACTTACGCTCTTTTAGAATAGAGTTTTTAAACAATTATTATAAGAGAAAATACTGAAAAGAAATGAAAATGAAAAATACGGGTGCCTTCATTTCTGAAATTCTATCAGGAAAAAAATAAAAATATGCATATGAAAATTTTGAAATGTAGTCAATTTAAAATCTACAAATATAATATACGGTTGCCCGCCATACATAGTGTCACTTTTTTATTTTATTTTTGATTGTCACATTTTGTTTGTCTTTGACGATATATTTTTTTAGTTTGGTCGATTATTGCATAGATTATTAATTAAGCAGGTGGAGGCGACTTGCCGTGATTTTTTTGTTCATTAATCTTGTTACTCACTCCCACCTTTAGCTGTCACTCATAGCGCTATCGCATGAGGCAAAATTGAACCTGGAATTTAACATTACCTGTGGTTGTTTTGGTGACCAAGTTAAGGTTATGTTCTTCTACTATTATTATTGTCTGTGAGAAAAAATCTATCAATATTTTTGATAATGATTTGAAATATTTGATAACGTCCGCATTTTATGTACTCTGATGTCTTCCGTGCCGTTACTGTCCTTTTTAACGTGTGTTTTATGTATAACGACAGTAAACAATCTGATATGCGATGTAAAACTTGAGGTTTCATTTCTCGCCAAACAACATAAAATCGCTAAACAAGAAATAGCTATTTTTTTTAATTTTCCTCACAGTCGAAATGAAAAATGCGGTATTATGTAGTTCAGCGAAAGATTAAAACGCAAGTGTTTGCACAAAATTTATTACAGACAGTTCATTTATTACAGTAATAAAAACGTTTAAAATAATTAGAAAGAATAACGGCACGAATACAAGAAAAATAGTATGTAAATCAGACGACATCAAATAAATAAAATCCTTGTAAAAATATCGATCGAATTTACTTCACAGATAATAATTGTCTAAATTAAAAAAATAGACAGATCCTAAAAAGGAAAAATGTCACTGCAATGTACAAAAAAGTGTAATCTTGGTGGTATTAGGCGGCAGCCGAGTATTTGAATTTTTAATTTTGTCTAATTGTTTAAAGAAGACCAATTGTATTTTTTTATCAACGATCATAATAGCACACAAGTTTTTCAATGTATAAATAACTTATCAAAAAATTATCTAAAGCGTTAAAATATGATGCGGCTCTATTAACTTTGTCCCAAGCTTTGACATGCTTTAGTACTAGAAGCTACTTACTTTGGGTCAGAGCAATGTATGTGATTGGTGTCCAATAATTTTATCTACTCTTCAATAATTTTATCTACTCTTAACATTATGAAGTTGAAAAGTTTATTTGTTTGAACGCGCTTATCTCAGGAACTACTAGAACGATTTGAAAAATTATTTTTGTGATGAATAGATTATTTATCGAGGAGGTAGATTTAGTAGATCACGTTGCGATGGGAAGGGCAGGGGCAAACTTAAAACGCAGGCGAAATCGCGGGGAAAAGGATGTAATAAAATAAAAGTATATCCATGTATATTCATAAACACAGTCTGGCCATAAATACTGTTACAGTTAAAAATAAGAAAGATATTACATTTGAATTTGGAATCTGTCATTTTTATACGATTGGCGCCAATACATTTTATAATATTTTGCAATAATAAAATGAAGTAGGGTGATAAAGAGAACCGAATCGCTTTGATTGCATTACACAAAGTTGGTATGGAGCCAAATGCAATTTTTAAAACTCTCCATACGCTTAGTATTAGTCAAATGTTTGTGTACCGGGCTATCAATAGGTACAATGAGACCTCCTCTGTGACAAAAAAAGATCTGGCCGTCCACGTAGTGTTCGTACAAAAAGGGTAGTCAAAGCAGAAAGGGAAAGAATCAGCAGATGTCCTGTCCGAAAGCAAAATATTTTATCTCGGGAGATGAAAATGGCACCCAGAACCATTTTAAAAGATGATTTAGGACTTGCAGCCTATAAGAGACGCACTGGTCATTTTTTAACTGATAATTTAAAAAAATCAATTTAAAAAAGTTAAAATCAAAACTGAAGCGGTACGCAAAGGGAGGTCACAGAAAATTTTTGTTTACGGATGAGATTTTTTTTACAATTGAGCAACATTTTAACAAACAAAATGACCGTAATTATTTGGCAGAGTGCAACGTGGGCATTACCCGACTTCAGTGATGGTTTTGTGGGGTGTTAGCTATGAAGGAGTGACTGAGCCATATTTTTGTGAAAAAGGTATCAAAACATCGGCACAAGTGTATCAAGATACCATTCTTGTGAAGGTAGTTAAGCCCCTTAACAACACCATGTTCACTCAGCATGGTCTTTCCAACAAGTCTCGGCGCCAGGTCATAAAGCTCGGTCCACGCAGTCTTGGTCAGTAGCGAACGTTTCGGACTTCATCAAAGCTGAAGACTGGCCGTCGTCTAGTTCCGATCTTAATCCGCTGGATTATAATTTATGGTCAGTTTTAGAGAGTACGCCTTGCTCTAAATGCCATGATAATTTGGAGTCACTAAAACAATCCATACGATTGGCAGTGAAGATTTTTTCCATAGAAAGAGTGCGTGCTTCTATTGATAACTGGCCTCAACGTTAAAAGGACTGTATTGCAGCCAATGAAGACCACATCGAATAAGCTTTTTATATTTTAAATTGTTTTATATTTATGGCAAGACTAGGTATATGCAATCATTAGCATCGCCAATCACAAGTATACCTATAATAACAAAAAGTATTGTAATAATCTGTTAAGTGAATGGTAGCTATTTTTACAAATATAGTTACACTAGCGGTCCCCCGCGACTTCGTCCGCGCATTTTGCTCCCTCCCCTCTCGTCGCAGTGTGATGTTTTATATCCTGCGCTTTCAAACAAACAAACTCTCCAGCTTTATAATATATTAGCGCAAGCGCACGTTGTACTTAAGCTGCGAACATTATTTGGTGCGGAGTTATGTTAAAACTGTGATAGCTCCTAAGATATTTATTGAAATCAAACGATATATAGAGCAACTTTGTTCTAAATGAAATGCTCGTGATGATGAATGTATTTATTTTGATAAGATTAAATACCTGTGTGTATAATACACCTCTAAAAATAATGCATTATTTTTTTACGAATTTATTAACATAAAAAAGGTTGTAGTAAGTCAACCATAAAAGATAGACATATGCTGTCGCAGACTTTATTATAGAACTCTTAATGTTGAACAATCCTGTCATACATGATTTTTGTGTAACTTCTGCGGTTTCCGCAGCGTACGCAGCGGAAGCTCTCAAAAGGAATATCTTTCTCCCGTTTTCGCAACATTTTTCATTGCTGCTGTGGTCTTGTGAGTCGTATCTTTATGTTATATAGCCTAAAGCCTTTCTTGATAAATGGACTATCCAACGTAAAAATATTTTTTCAAATCAGGCCAGTAGTTTCTGAGAATAGCGCGTTCAAACAAACAAATAAACTCTTCAGCTTTATAATATTAGTATAGATTGTGCGAAATATTATGAAAAATATAGTAAAACTACTACGAGTATTGGAGTGAAATTCATAATGTTACCATAAACTATCCGATATAGAAAAATACGAATCTACTTTATTATAATACTAGCAGTACCCCGTGACTGCGTCCGCGCATTTTGAGTTTGCTCATTTGCCTCATGTCGCAGCGTGATGTTTTATCGCCTAAAGCCTTTCCTGATAATTTTAGAAATCGGTCCAATAATTCTGAGATTATCGCGTTCAAACAAATAAACAAACTCTTCAGCTTTATAATGTAGGTATAGATTCAAACAAACTATTCAGCGAATATAAGTAAAGATAAAAAACCGGCCAAGTGCGAGTCGGACTCGCGTACTGAGGGTTAAAAAAAAATCAAAATTCAAAAATTCTTTATTTCTTAACAAAGATTTACATATAGGGGTCCGTGCCAACTTTAACTGAATTACGGAATCCACTTACTTCCACTTAGTAATATACCACAATATTTTGTTGACAGCAAATATAACTTTGTTTTTCATAGAGTTTATATGAAGTACAAAGTTATGTTTGCGGTTGTCGAAAATGTGCTATATCTCAAAAACTTCTAGTTCGATCTTATCCGAATCAATTTCCGCTTAAAGTATTTGTTAAAATCTATTTTATATATTTTTTCAAAATTTACACTCGCTAAGTTTAGAAGATGTGGGGGACGCCCATTTTACCACTTTGGAAGCGTCTAGTCATGAAACGTTAGATTTTAAAAGAAAATGGTTTTAAGAACCTTATGTCATTTTAAAAGACCTATCCATTGACACCCCACACGCATAGGTTTGACTAAAAAAATTTTTTTAGGTTTAGTTTTATGTATGTGAGCCTCCACTTAAGTGTCATTAATTATTATTTATTATATGAGAATCGTAAAGCGGTTAACAGGTGTGACCGTGTGTGGGGTGCTTGAATAATAAACACGTAGTATAAATCTTCAGGTTCTTCTCCAGTAGATATATCTTTAACAAAATAGCACAGACATAAGGCACAAAGTCAAAGAAAGTACAAATAGAGGCCATATTCTGGCATGCAGCTCGCTTTTATACAAATCAAAACCCAGAACAACGGTAGGAAAACAGTGGGTACGACATCCGTTTCCATATATGAACATTTACTATAATATTTATTTGTAGGGATAAACAATCTGCTTATAAAATATATAAATTCATTAATTATTTAGTTATTCATCGTACCGAATTTAGTAAGCCTTTTAGATTATTATTTTAATAGTTACAATATTTAAAATAAATCTAACCTCCACCAACCAATCAGAGGCAACTTCCTTTTGGCGGCAAAATGAACATTTGTTATACGGCAAACATAAACATCGAATAAGTGTCCCAATAATCTTTAAATAATCAATTTACAATTAATAAAATATTAATATAATAATAATAAGATAATCTAAAGATTAATCCAAAATATTCTTATACTAGCGGTCCCCCGCGACTTCGTCCGCGCGTTTTGAGTTTGCTCCCTCCCCTCCCGTCGCAGCGTGAAGTTTTATATCCTTAAGCCTTTCTCAATAAATAAGCTATGTAACACAGAAATATTTTTTCAAATTGGTTCAGCAGTTCCTGAGATAAGCGCGTTCAAACCAACAAACTCAGCTTTATAATACAATTAGCGCAAGCACACGTTGTACTTAAGCTGCGAACATTATTTTGGTGCGGAGTTATGTTAATACTGTGATAGCTCCTAAGATATTTATTGGAATCAAATGATATAAAGGGAAACTTCGTTCTAAATGAAATGCTCGTGATGATGAATGTATTTATTTTGATAAGAATAAATACCTGTGTGTATAATACACCTCTAAAAATGATGCATTATTTTTTTACAAATTTATTAACATAAAAAAGGTTGTAGTAAGTCAACCATAAAAGATAGACTTATGCTGTCGCGGACTTTATTATAGAACTTTTAATGCTGAACAATCTTGTGATACATGATTTTTGCGTAACTTTAGCGGTTTCCGCAGCGTACGCAGCGGAAGCTCTCAAAAGGAATATCTTTCTCCCGTTTTCGCAACATTTTTCATTGCTGCTGTGGTCTTGTGAGTCGTATCTTTATGTTATATAGCTTAAAGCCTTCCTCGATAAATGGACTATCCAACTTAGAAATAATTTTTCAAATCGGGCCAGTAGTTTCTGAGATTAGCGCGTTCAAACAAACAAACAAACAAACAAACTCTTCAGCTTTATAATATTAGTATAGATCAAAGCCGAGTTACATTCAACATGGTGGACACTTCCGGCATTTCCAAAACAAACGTTAAATAGGTTCGACACCTATAAACTATAGGATACGTGTATAAATTATGATGTATTGAACATAATATGACGAAGAGAATGTGTCATTTAGTGAATACAGTGGGGATACATAAGTCACACACAGTGAGTATGTGGTTTAGTGCACAAGTCTACTATTACAGAACTAAGTAAATATGTGGGGCAGACTAGGATCGGGAATCATCGTGTAACACAGGATACATTTTTGTAGTAAATTTCAACATTGTGATGCTTATAGCTACAGAATAAAGTGGCTTTGACATACGGACGGACAGACAGACAGACAGACTTGACGAAACTATAAGGTTTTCGTTTTTTGCCATTCGGCTACGGAACCCTAAAAAGGGCGTCAGTTACAAATAGCTCGAATGCTCGAATGAAACACTCAAAAAATACAAAATTTAAAAAAACTTTTCATTTACATTCAATATCATGTAATCAGGTAGTTAACCAGTCAACAAATCAACAACCAGTACAACATTTTACTCCTGGATCATTGCTTGTAATGAACTTTAAACTCCCTATTAAAATAACTTGATATCTCACTGTCAACAACATAAAAATATTTTTCCTGGTACTCAATCAACGCATACGCATGATGTCCAAAAAGCTCAGACCAGGGCCTGTTCCACTCCACTTTGAGTTCTTCACAAACTTGACAGTGACAAGGGGTCATGACCACGTGACCGTTGGTGCCAGATGTAGACATTTCTCTTCCTGTAGCACAGAATGTATACGTGTCGTCACCTTGTATTTCAACCCCCACGCTGGGACCGTAAGACTCTTCTAAACCGAAGTAGGTTTTAACCCATTTCCCCCAGTCGAGGTATACCGAGCTTATGTGTAGACAGGTGGATGGAGATGTTTTGATTGTCGCGCAGAATCGGAGACCTTCGCCACACATAATGGAGCCGCACATCGAAATAACGAGAAAAAGCTCGATTTTCTTCATGTTGATTGCACTGTTTTAAACCGTTTTTTTTGTATTACTTAAATAAGTCCTATGTATATTCAAACACAATTTTTTTTTTTTTTTTGATGACTGTTAATTCTTTTTTTGTCAATAAATATAATAATCTGCCTCTTCAATTATTTATGAAATCAAGGAGACATATTTTACTATTAGGATTGAAGATAGACTGATGCTTCGTAATGCAATGTTTGCCCTTAAGTAGGTAATTTAATGACCTTGGGAAAATGGTGATATCAAGAGTTAAATGTACGGATTTGATAACAACTTTCTTCATCATGTGGTCTTATAATTAAGATGCGACTGAGTTTCATACAATATCAGCCCAATAAAACTTGGAAGATAACATTGCTGACCCCTTATTTCTTGGATTTTTGACTTTTAAAAACACAAAAGTTGACATATTTATTAGTTACAAGAACCTTATCATAGACTTCTCGAGTTTAATCAGAAACATTTTTCTAAACATAAGAAATAATGTGTTAAATACTTCCATCACATTAACAGGCACAGTTTATAAGTTCAAATAAAATGTACACCTAAAACTGTCTTGTCGGTAAAAGCGATCTCTTTCAGACAACTTTTGGGTAAAGGATTTAACAATTTTGATTCTTCTGGTGAATATGTAGTTATCGGTAAGGATTCAGTATCTCGTCAATGCTTAAGAGTAACAAAATATTTCAAGTATTATAGTTTTATAGCTGTTGTGTCAATTTTGAAGTATTCCTCCCTGTAATTCTTTTCCACATAAGTATAATTGCCAAATAAATTGCTCCACGGATGATTCCGTCTGATGGTAATCTCACAGTGTTCACATTGACAATCCTGCAGAGTCATAAGTTCTGTAGTTCCTGACGTGGATTCTTGCTTTCCTGAAGAACAGATCCTCAGTGATTCTTCGTCATGTATCAGAGCATCAATAGGACTCGAGTTTCTTCGGGAAAATCTTAGGTTTTGATCCATTTTCCCCATTTTAGAGGAGCTGATGCCACTTTTAAGTACGTGCCTCGCTCGAGACGTCTTGATGGTAGCGCAGAATTTGATGTTTTCACTTGATCTGACTGTGGTGAAGAATATAAAAAATAGAAAGAACACGACCGCCATAATCGAAGGCTTTTGGATAACTGATGTGTGACCATGACTGGCTGACCCTTTTAACTGTCATCATTATCAAATGATTGTGATTCAACAAGAAGAAATTTGTGTTTATAGCTCTGAAGTGTTCCGTATTTGATATTTTCGTGTATGTGAAACTAAACTTCGTATCACCCCCGGCCCTGTTCCGCCCCGGTTCCGTTTTCACTATCCTATTCCAGGTCAAGACAAATTTACCAGAGTAAAAATGATGAAAATCGGTTCTCCCGTTCTTAAATTAGAAGTAATGTAACTAGTACAATTTTATCTATTTGCATCATATGTCCTGATGGATAATGCTTCAGTTAGTTACTTGGTTAATGTGATGGCACCAACCCCAAAAATAAATTGTTTGCTTAAAATCGAGTCCTTTCTGAAATCAAGAGTTTATTTAGGACATTTTAGTGATTTATAGGAGGGGAAAGTACAGGCTTTTGAGTCTGTGATAAACTAACAGATACCTAACATAAGTTCTGGCGTCTTAATCATTGCTGAACTCATAAACGTTAAGGAGTTCCACCATCAGCTTTATAATATGGTCACTATCAGACGTAAATACAAGTAAACATTAAGATACTAATACGAAAACACTATGCGTGCCTTTCAAATTTGAGGGTTTCCCACGATTACACCGAGACCCCGTCATCAGTTCCCGACTTGGCAACAATGGGCCAAACTACAAGGTAATTCCCCAAGTGAGTGAAAAAAATAACAAATGAACCGCCAAATCAATCAAAATAAAGTCATTTGACTGAGATATCAGGTAACAAACATACGGTCGAATTGGTAACCTTCTCCTTTGTGAAGTCTAAAAAAATAAGATAAAGATAAGATTATATATATTATTTATGTATTTATAATGTTCACCTATGTGATTAATTAAGGAACAAACAAGAAAATAAAGATATATAAGAAAAAGTTCAAAAGACGGAAGGAATCTTATACTCTGACTAGGGCGGTCCCCGCGACTTCGTCCGCGCGTTTTGAGTTTGCTTCCTCCCCTACCGTCGCAGCGTGATATTTTAAAAGCTCAAAGCATTGCTCGCAGAAATAAGATATCCAACACAAAAATATTTTTCAATATCGGTCTAGTAGTTCCTGAGATTAGCGCGTTTAAACAGTACGGAATAGGGTACACGTTGGCGCCAAACCTTCGTTTGTAAATGTGAAATAAATTGTAATGTGATTAACACTAACACTAGTCATAAGTCCCTATTATTACTAACCCACTTTGGAATTTTGTTCTGAAATAAGTTATATATTGAATGATTTTTAATAACATACCTAGAAATTATACCTTCTAGTTGGTCCCATTGGAAAATAAAAATCAGATACCGGTTTACAGTTAACCCTTGGATAGCCAGAGCGCCCGATGGTGGGCGCTGAACATGAGTTTCGCGATTTTACCAAGCGCCCACCTGTGGGCGCTTTTTAATTACTTTTTTGCAAAAAAAAATTGGGTGTTTAAATGCTTATTCCTTGGGCATGTTGACCTTTATAAGTAAAAAAACAGATGTTTCTACACCATAGACCGCAAACAGATCCGGTTGCTGTCAGTTATTGATTAAAATTCGATTTTTTTTTCTCGCAATTTTTTTTCGTATCTGTCGTCACCCTACCACGAATTTTTTTGGTTTTATTTTTTCATTTTTGAATACATTTTTCTTATAACAAGCATAGGTTATTTATTCAGTAACAATAAGCTTTTTACAGAATGATAATAGCTTGTTTCAATAAGATTTTATAACTGTTTACGTAACGTGTAACCTGACACCGCGCGAATTGCGAACGCGCACGCAGTCCACCGCGGAAACGCGACCGCCACCGCAATTGCGCCTTAGGAGGTTAATTATATTTTAAATCATTTGTAATTTTACTATTTATTTCGATTTTCGTTCATATTTTTCTTCGTTATTAATTATAAGAAGTAATATTATCTGGGGGCACGGCAGTGCCCCCACCAAGTCGAGCAAAAAAGCGTCACGGCCGTACCATCCTTTTTTCGAAGCAATTCAGACCATTTTCGACCCCCTGTAACTTCGTTGTGGATAAAACTAGAAGACATGGTATATTTTAATTTTCATTCAATTTGAACCAGTATTTTAGGAATTATAACGGGTCAAATTTCTTAATTTTGTCACTCACTGACTCACCGATCATCAAAATGCAAAGGCACTTCTAGCAGACCTAGAAGCTTCAAATTTGGAATATAAGTAGTGTTTGGTATATGAATCAGGGAAAAACTAAAAAATTTAGAAAAGGCCGCAAAGAAAATTAAGCCCATACAGCCAAGTCATCAGTTAAATTTTTCAACATTGGCTTTATTCGTAACGATGTTTTACGGCAGTTATTATTATTGCGTGCGAAGCCGCGGGTTTAAGCTAGTCCCATATAAATATAGGCGCATAGTAGTGCCCCTGCCAAATCGAGCAAAAAATGGGTATTTCCGTCATGAAAACACGTGTAAATTAAATTATTTAATACAAAAAACGTACCTCCATGCGTATTCGTACTTATTACGAGTAAGTAAGGTTGTAAATTAATTATTATACCACGCCTGAAAACACGTGTAAATTCAATCGCCTGAAAACACATGTGAATTCAATTATTGAGTGCGATGGCCAAGTCTCAATATATTTATATAAAACATTAAAGAATTTTAATATTGATATGCGTCACTATAAGATGCTGTTAATTATTACGTAACAACTTAATGCTTCGAGTACGGAGATTCCAGACACAATTGATTTTCAATTGTTATGGACCACGACGTATTAAGACAGAAAGTCGCTTCAGTAGAGACTGAATAAATTAATACCCGACTTGGTATTACATGGATCTCACAACTTTTTACCGCAGAACAACTGAGTTGCGAGACTTGTTTTTTTTGACAAGTATTGTTTTTGATGGGATTAATATTACTTCTTATAATTAATAACAAATTTCCTATCCGAATAGTTTCCATTCAAAAAAGTGTCGACCACTCCAAATTGATCTCCATTGTATTCAATGGTCACGGAACTTTTCCCACCCAAAGAATCTACCCCAGGGACTGTTCCACTTTATCACCACTTCACCGCATCCGTTACACCGACACGGCGTCACGGTCACCGTCCCACTAGTCCCGGAGGCGGACACTTGCCTCCCAGTCGCGCAGATTTTCAGCGAATCGTCTTCATTTATAAATGAACTCTCAGGACTTGATCTTGTAGATAGATGGTTGTATCCGTCCACCCATTTTCCCCAAGTCAATTCAGCTGATTTGATCCTCAAACAGGTGCCTGGTGCGGTTTGTATCGTTGCACAGAATCGCTTGACTTCACTCGATGTTACCAAATTGAAAAATACAATTAAATGGACGACAAAAATCACAGGTGACATAGTTGGTAACAACTGAAGCACTGGATTTGCAAATTAACCGACAGCGATGACTGTTGTTATCTCCAAATAAATAATAGTCTGTATTTATATCTAGGATTCCGTATACGTATACGACCTAATCAAACCAGGTTCATATATTGAAAATGTTATCATATTGAAAAGCAAAAAAGTATAATAAATAGAATTAATTTAAAGCTACATCACAAGAATGTATGATTAGTCTTCCAGCTTGGAAGAGGGATAACTCTGGATTATGCAGAGGTTTTAGAAAATTAAAGAGCATTAAATATACGTATTTAATTTAGAATTTTTATGATTTTCGATATATTTTTGCTCTGGAAAGACCTAAAAGGTGTAAATATTTTTTTCAGTTGTTAAAAAGAGGACAAGTGATTGTTCAAAAGTCAAGAAATTAAGATAATTTATTTTAGGTAGTCTATGAAGCTAACTGTAATACAATAAACGAACATAATTATATTAGAATGTGGGTGGGTATGTATTGAGAAAATCCACTTTTAAAAGATATCTTTCTTTGATAAAAATGTGACTTTTTGCATGTCGCTTTGGAAGATAAATTAAGTTAAGGGCTTTTCAATAAACCGAGAATTACTTGCAGCATATTTCAAAGATTTGATTTTGGTATACAATATTGAAACAATCGAGCATAAACGCTGCACTGCTTTATTTTTTGTCTTAAAAAAATACCCCGTAGATAGTTTTTTTTGGAATACTTGCATGTAGTAACTTTTTGAAGTCAGTAAAAATTTTAATCCGCTAGTGAGTCAAAATAAAATAACTCTTGAGTTTCAAATACAATATTCAATAACACAGTAAATTTCAGCAGAAAATGAGGCATCTTGATTTATTTTAGTACTAAATTGCAGTTCAACGGTGTATTATGTATATGAACTCTTTCTTTCCTTTTTATTCCTCCTTTATTGAAAGTTTCGGCACGCATATTTCATACAACACTAAGATTATTTATCATAGCTAATTATAAATTTTCTATTCCACACCATGCTATGAAGAAGAATGTTTTCAACATCAAATTTATCCGCACTGTGTTCAATATTCACGTAATAATCACCACCAAAAAAGGTTCCCCAAGCGCGATTCCATTTTATAATCACGTCTCCACAATTGTTGCACCGACACGGTGTCATGGTCACTGTCCCACTAGTTTCTGAAGGGGAGCCCTCTCTTCCAGTCGCGCAGAATGTTATTGAATCATCTTCGTTTATAAATAAATTCTCAGGGCTTGATGCTGATGATAGATCATCATAGCCTTTCACCCATTTTCCCCAGGTTAATTCGGCTGATTTGACCCTCAAACAGGTGTCTGGTGAAGCTTGTACCGTTGCGCAGAAGCGCAATACTTCACTTGATAGTACTAAGTTTAAAAATATAAATAAACTGATAAGGAGAAGAACGGACGACATGGTTGGTAACCGCTTTATTACTATAGGAAACACTGAATTTGCAAAGAGACCGTTATAAAAGCTGTTGTAATCTACAAATGTTGACATCAAGTCTGTAGTTGCATAAAGTGTTCCGTATTGTATTCTGGATATACATTGCAGAAAGAATTATTATAAATATATTTTTTCGTTTATTATTAATTAGACAAATATTGGGACGTACGAATGGCGGATAAAAACACAAAAAACTGACAATTCAGAAAAAACGCCATATAAGGTCCAAATATACTTTTAAAAAACCTATATAACATTTGTTACTTAAGTCTAACATATTAATAAGAATACAGATTCCTAGACGTAACTTCATAGATACTCTTTTTTTAAAACGTACAATAAATATTTATTAGTTAGGTGAAGAGCTATCATCATCTCATAATTGACAAGCTTTTTTAGGTAATGAATAAGTTATAGGTAAGTCTACGCTTACGCGTGTGAAACCTACTTAGGCGTTTTTTAATGGAGCGGACCCCTACAATTTAAAACGTGTGTTTAAAACTCAAGACGTCACGATGTGATAACCTTTAAAGGTAAACGTAATAAACCAAGTATTGGGAGTAGCCGCTCTTAAAATGTTATCAAACTGCTTGACTTCCATGATAATAAAGTTAATATTTCAGGGTCCCCCGCTTTAATCCCTGAGACGATATTTTTCGCATCGTTTCAAATAATTTGAAATATTAGGAGAAAAACATTTTTGCGTAGTCAACAAAATATGTACACAGAACATTTTGAAATTTAATAAAAGACCCCTCATTTAAAAATAGTTACCCTAGTTTTAAAATAAAATACACGCCTTATTATTTTGTCCCCATTCTTTAATAACATAAATCACTTTAGGGTGTTGATTACTTTTTGTAATTAATTAGAAAATTTCTATTCCAATACATTCCATTAAGATGAGTGTCTACAACACCAAATTGGTTTTCATTGTATCTAATTTTCACGGAATAGTCACCACCGAAAAATACACCCCACGCGTAATTCCAACTAATAATCACGTCCCCACAATTATTGCAGCGAACGGTGTCACGGTAACCGTCCCACTTGTTCCCGTAGCGGTTCCTTGTCTCCCAGTCGCGCAGAATTTGAGTGAATCATCTTCATTTATAAAAGAATTCTCTGGACTTGATGTCTTGCTTAGATCATAGTAGCCCTTCACCCATTTCCCCCAATTCAATTCAGCTGATTTGACTCTCAAACAGGTGCTTGGTGAGGTCTGTATCGTTGCACAGAATCGCAGGTCTTCACTTGACAATACTGAGTTGATAAACGAAAAAATTGAAAAATAAAAAAATAGTTGAAGTAAATGGACGAACGACATGGTTGGTGACCACTGAACGATTGAAACACTGAATTTGCGGAAAAAAACTATTTGAGTGATAATACTATTGTTATCTATAGTATGTAGTTTCACTGAGGGTTCCGTATACTTCCGTATACTAACTGAAAATAACACGCGTTCTCATCTTTGCATTTACTTTTTATTTATAATTCATACATTTTTACAATTGAATTTCCAGTATCCTACTGTTTATACTTGATAAGGAAATTCCTATCAAAATACCTGTCATGCAAATGAGTGTCTACGACACTGTATTGCTCTTCATTGAATTCTACTTTCACGTGATCAAAGCCGAATACACCCCATGCGTTATTCCATCGTATCACGACTTCACCACAATCGAAGCAGTGACACGGTGTCACGGTGACTATCCCAGCAGTTCCCGAAGCGGCGCCTTGTCTTCCACACGCACAGAATTTAAGCGAATCATCTTCATTTATCACAGAATTCTCCGGACTCGACGTCGATGACAAATCAAAGTATCCGTGCACCCATTTTCCCCAATTCAATTGTGCTGATTTGATCCGCAAACAGGTGCCTGGTGCGGTCTGTATCGTTCCACAGAATCGCTGGTCTTCACTTGATAATACTGAGTTGAAATATACAAGTAAATTGATGAGCAATAGCACGAGCGACATGGTTGGTGGCTACTGAATGATTGTAACGTTTTGAATTGATGGAAAAGCCAATGGTGATATAACTGTTATAATCTCGAACTATTTATATATAAGTCCGTAGTTGCATTAGAGTTCCGTATTCTTAAAGTAAAACTAAAGGCAAGTCAAACCATGCTTCCATTATGGAAGAAACACTTACAAAAACTGTTATTATTTTTAATTTTTATTATTACCATAAATTGTATTTGAAAAAAGTGACTGTGCCAGACGAGGAATCGAACCCCGTGTCTTACGCTTTCGCGTCTGCCTATGCCAGTCGGCGACCGACGCATTGGCCTTTTGAATTTTGCAAGTGCTTTCTTTTTAACGCGTAGGCTGCGTGACCACATCAATGTTGCGAGATTGCTCTCACAATATCCGAAGGATAGATATTTACAAATATTTAACAATCGGTTAAGATAAAGGAATTCAAATTATAATTATATTTTTTGTAGTGTTATGTCACTACACCAACTTAATAACATAAATTACACTTGAAAAAAGCAACTGTGTTGTGTGTGTGTTTAAGTCCTGGTCCCCATTAGTAGTAGATCGCTTTTCTGGCAGCCGTCAGCTCGTACCTCGCTACGCCCATGAAGACAAGTATTTTGTTCGATGAAATTCATTGTAGATATTGCCCCTAAAGTTTTATTACTAAATGCCTGGACACACTGTATAATCAATACCAACAACAACTTTTATCGAAATTATAAGCTCAGAAACTTTTTAAAAGATGATATTTTTATGCCGCCCGTCCACTGCGCGCATAACGTGCGTATTTTTGCCGTGCGCTTTACATCTGCCCACGCACTTAAGTACACGGACGCGGATGACCAGAATACAATACGGAACTCTAGTTGCAATAACGGACTCGTATTTTACTGTGTAGAGATAACACCAGTCATATCACTAATCAGGCTTTTTTGCAACTGAGTTCTTTAGTCATTCAGCGGTCACCATGTCACTCGTGATTTTCCTTGTCCATTTACTTCTATTTTACAACTCAGTATTATCGAGTGAAGACCAAAAATTTTGTGCCAAAATACAAACCTTATCAGGCACCTGTTTGAGAGTCAAATCGGCTGTATTAGATTGGGGAAAGTGGGTCAATGGTTACTACGATTTAAGCAAGACATCAAGCCCAGAGAATGCTTTTATAAATGAAGATGATTCGCTGACATTCTGCGTGTCTGGGAGACAAGGATCCGCGTCTGGAACTAGTGGGACGGTGACCGTGACACCGTGTCGGTGTAACGGTTGTGGTGAAGTGGTGATAAAATGGAATAACGCGTGGGGTGCACTGTTCGGCGGTGATGACTACGTGAAAATTGAATACAGTGAAGAACAATTTGGTGTTGTAGACACTCTTCTGAATGGAATGTATTGGAATAGGAATTTTATTATTAATCATAAAAAGTAACCTTAGTTACAAACTCATAAGTGATGTATATGATATTAAAGAATTCATACAAAGCGTGCATTTTATTTTAAACAATAGTGTTACTCATATAAGTACTATTTACAAAGAGATAATAATTTTATTGGTAAGATGTAACACCCAATAGTTTATCCCCTAATTCATAATAACGCAAACAGTCTATTATGCCTGTTTAAACTAATACCTTGTTTTGTCTCGGTATTTCTCGGCCCTGTCATCAATTGACAAAAAAAGACAAAACTGAGTAATACCTAAAATAGGTTTATTAGGCTGTTTTATTTATTATGAATAAGGGTTTTGAGTATATGTGTTAAAATTTTCATTTCATTTTCAATTTTCTGGACTACGCAAAAATATGCACTTGACTTCAGACTCGAATTATTTCAAGCCATCCGAATAATGTTTGGCGTTCTATAAATAGTGACTCTTGAAAGTAAACTTCATCTGGAGAAAGGTCAAAAAGTGTTTGATAACCTTTACGAACGGCTACTCCCAGTTTATTTCATTACATACTAGCGGTCCCCCGCGAATTCGCCCGCGTTTTCAATTTGCCCCTTCCCTGCCTATCGCAGCGTGATCTACTATATCTGCTTCCTCGATAAATAATCTATCCAACACGAAAATATTTTTTCAAATCGGTCTAATAGTTTCTGGGATAAGTGCATTCAAACAAACAAACTCTTCAACTTCATAATGTTAAGAATAGATAAATATTGGACACCGATCACGTACATTGCTCTGACCCAAAGTAAGCAGCTAATATACGGACAACAGAAAGAAAGAAAGAAAGAAAATGAGTTTATTAATTTAGGACATCACAAACACACACACATTAAAACGAGTTTACAGAACAATAACATACACAATCACACAACGAATTTACAAATTACAAAACAGAAAAATACAACCAAAAAGAAAAAGAAAAAAAAAACTAAGTAGAAAAAATATATTAACCCTGTAGTGCGTGGCATAGTGTGCCGTGTGTCGGTGATGTCAAAATCAACAACAAGTCAAGGTAAACACTGCGGTATCTTATGTAGTTGCAATAAGGGCTAGTTTGGCTAGGTAGCCTGATGTGCTGGCCACTGTGTTTATGCTATGGAAAAAACAGAAACAACGGTGGTTCTACAATAACCAGCCCCGAGACAACCGAAATTCAAACCTAGGACCTCGGAGTGCCAACGCCTTGAAACCTAGCGAGCTTAGCCACTATAGGTACCACAGAAGTCGTTAAAAGTATTCCTCGTATTATTTACCTTGGGTTTTATTATCAGTCTAGAAAAAACAATAATTATTTGTATTATAACCGTATCTCAGGCATGGATTTTTCATTAAATATCCAGGATTTTCTGTTTGTGGTTATTATCACGTTGTTTTTGCTGTTTAATTAAATTTAATACAAATACTTATTATCCCTAGAGGAAAAAACAGGTCTAAATCGCCAAAATAATATTATTATTACAACAATGTTATTTTAATGGTTCCCCTTGAGAATATCATAATGTATTTTCATCATCATCAATGGACGTCCACTGCTGAACATAGGCCTCCCCCACGGCTGTCCACAGCGACCGATCACTAGCGGTCTGCATCCAGTTTGATCCTGCAATCTTTATAAGGTCGTCTGTCCACCTTGTCGGTGGACGTCGGACGCTGCGTTTTTGGTCGAAGGGTCTCGAAACTAGAACTCTCCTGCTCCAACAAATGTATGTTCAGTTTCCATAACTTATCTTCCAGTACGCAACTTCAGCAAAGAAATATACGAAGTCATATGTTACTCATTGAAACAAACTAACATCCTGACTATAAAACAATTATACGTTTATGGCACTTGTACTATTATTCGAAAAATATTTTTCATTTCTTCTGTTCGGAAAATTGAACTTTCATGTGAAGAAAGACGGGTGGAAAACAGCTTTTCCGTCGTGGAAAGTAATTTAGTTTTAATTGCTACGATCAGACATGGAGTTAAAGATAATTGAGTCACATCATATTATTATGGTCACTGATTTAAAAAAAATACGATTGTTGTAATTTTTTACAACTGACAACATTTCATTTTTGTAAAGGTATGGAAATTCGAAAACCATTTCGAGATGTAGCAATTCTAAACACGTTAAACATTTTTTTTAAGATTTTTTTCCGTTTTATTTTTAAAGTTACTCGTAAATGAAAAAGACTGAAAAGAACATGGAAGTTGGCACTTCACAGGTTACGCCTTTGCAATGAAATTTCATGCAGAAAAAAATTGCTTTTGAACTTTGAGCTTGCTGTCAGCTGTCACTTTGAGGTTTAGTGTTGCTGTTGTTTCCGGTACTGTATTGGACATTATCGATAAATTACGATGTGGTAAATTGAAGCTTATTTAAAAAATACATTTTTATTCAAACAAATTTTAAGTTCAGATAACAAATAATTAATAAATTAATAAATTATCATGATTCCTCAATCGAAATATGACTGATATTTGTAGTTATAAGAAAATATTGCAGTAATTTTCATACATCATAATAATATTAAATAAGAATGGTTACTACTTTGTTTTATTTGGTTCCTTTTTACATAACTTAAATCAGGTAATGTTGCTTAATAAAGTAAAATTAAATAGGTACTCAATGGATATACCATTGATATCGAAATTTTAATTCTACAATTGATACAGAACACAACACTATTAACGTAAGATATTTTTTATCGAATATAGCAAAGACGCGACCTCGTAACATCCAACTTCATGTACTTACGCTCTTTTAGAATAGAGTTTTAAAAAAAATATTATAAGAGAAAATACTGAAAAGAAATGAAAATGAAAAATACGGGTGCCTTCATTTCTGAAATTCTATCAGGAAAAAAATAAAAATATGCATATGAAAATTTTGAAATGTTGTCAATTTAAAATCTACAAATATAATATACGGTTGCCCGCCATACATAGTGTCACTTTTTTATTTTATTTTAAATTGTCACATTTTGTTTGTCTTTGACGATATATTTTTTTAGTTTGGTCGATTATTGCATAGATTATAATTAAACAGGTGGAGGCGACTTGCCGTGATATTGTTGTTCATTAATCTTCTTACTCACTCCCACCTTTAGCTGTCACTCATTGCGCTATCGCATGAGGCAAAATTGAACCTGGAATTTAACATAACCTGTGGTTGTTTTGGTGACCAAGTTAAGGTTATGTTCTTCTACTATTATTATTGTCTGTGAGAAAAAATCTATCAATATTTTTGATAATGATTTGAAATATTTGATAACGTCCGCATTTTATGTACTCTGATGTCTTCCGTGCCGTTACTGTCCTTTTTAACGTGTGTTTTATGTATAACGACAGTAAACAATCTGATATGCGATGTAAAACTTGAGGTTTCATTTCTCGCCAAACAACATAAAATCGCTAAACAAGAAATAGCTATTTTTTTTTAATTTTTCTCACAGTCGAAATGAAAAATGCGGTATTATGAATTTCAGCGAAAGATGAAAACGCAAGTGTTTGCACAAAATTTATTACAGACAGTTCATTTATTACAGTAATAAAAACATTTAAAATAATTAGAAAGAATAACGGCCGAATACAAGAAAAATAGTATGTAAATCAGACGACATCAAATAAATAAAATCCTTGTAAAAATATCGATCGAATTTACTTCACAGATAATAATTGTCAAAATTAAAAAAGTAGACAGATCCTAAAAAGGAAAAATGTCACTGCAATGTACAAAAAAGTGTTATCTTGGTGGTATTAGGCGGCAGCCGAGTATTTGAATTTTTAATTTTGTCTAATTGTTTAAAGAAGACCAATTGTATTTTTTTATCAACGATCATAATAGCACACAAGTTTTTCAATGTATAAATAACTTATCAAAAAAATATCTAAAGCGTTAAAATATGATGCGGCTCTATTAACTTTGTCCCAAGCTTTGACATGCTTTAGTACTAGAAGCTACTTAGGGTAAGGTTGCGATCAATGGACCGGCTCTTTCTTTGGACCGCTCTGATTTCTCGGAACCTAAGTACTTTAAAAATCAACCGTTTGCACGAAACGTAAGTTATTTGAGCTAGTACCAACCCCCGCTCCCGCCAGCGTCGCCGTGAGCTCCGTTGGGGAAGAACGTTTTCTGCAGTGTTTCGCGCGCTCCCGATGTAATTTTCTCTCGAAACAGTTACCAGGTAAGTACAGTTTATTAAATGTTTTTAATGTTATTTATTGTGAATCGCACGCCTTATTTAGTTATTCAAGTAGATTTGTAAACTGTTTTTTGCAATATTTAACAGATTTTTATGTATAAACCTTTTTGTCTTTGTGCTATGAATTGCCATCAATGGACCAGTAAGTTCCTCTTTAATTGGACCGGTCCAATCATAGCAACTTTTAAAATAGAATTTTAAATGGTTATTTTTTTATTTCAGCATGGCAAAACGAGGGGAATACTATGCGTGGAACGAAGAAAGTATGACATTGGCACTACAAGCTTTAAGTAAACAAGAAGTTGGACTAAATGAGGCAAGTAGGATATATGGTGTACCAAAAGCGACGCTAAAAAGAAAGCTGGAGTACAAAAATTTAAGAGCAAAAGATGCAAAACAAATAATTGGTTCCACAGGTGACCTTACTACTGACTTAGAGAAAAAGTTAGTCGATCATATTTTGGAGTTGGAAAGCTGTTTAGACGGAATCAATACATATTAATATCTTAACTTATTAATAACTTAAAATATAATAATCATAACAAAATAGCTGAGAAAAATGGCTTAAAGCATAAATTCAACCAAGAAATGGCTGAAAAAATGGTACTATGGATTTTTAAAACGACATCCAGAATTAAGTCCGAGAAAACCCAACTTCTTTTAATAGAGATACTGTATTTTTTTATAAAGCGTTGACTAATTTCAGAATAATAAAATTGATTATTATATTGTTATCTTTTATTTGTTTAAAATCTCATGGTACCGTTTAATGGACCACTGCACAAAATTTCCTAAGTCCAATGATAGCAACTCACTGGTCCAATTAAAGAAACAGTGGTCCAAAGAAAGCAACCATGGCAAAACAGTTTTTTTCTATTTTCTCTGTTTATGGTTAATGCTAAAAATCACAAATGACACTTGCAAGTTCTTATATATAATGCTTATTAAAATGTTGAATCATGTTGCTTCTATCTATCACAATTCCGCTGTTATGTCATTTTAAAGTTAAGTGGTCCAATACTGGCAACCTTACACTTTGGGTCAGAGCAATGATTGGTGTCCAATAATTTTATCTACTCTTAACATTATGAAGTTGAAAAGTTTGTTTGTTTGAACGCGCTTATCTCAGGAACTACTAGAACGATTTGAAAAAATATTTTTGTGATGAATAGATTATTTATCGAGCAGGTAGATTTAGTAGATCACGTTGCGATGGGAAGGGCAGGGGCAAACTTAAAACGCTGGCGAAATCGCGGGGAAAAGGATGTAATAAAATAAAAGTATATCCATGTATATTCATAAACACAGTCTGGCCATAAATACTGTTACAGTTAAAAATAAGAAAGATATTACATTTGAATTTGGAATCTGTCATTTTTATACGATTGCTCATTGTGTTTTATAATTTTGGCGCCAATACATTTTATAATATTTTGCGATAATAAAATGAAGTGGGGTGACAAAGAGAACCGAATCGCTTTGATTGCATTACACAAAGTTGGTATGGAGCCAAATGCAATTTTTAAAACTCTCCATACGCTTAGTATTACTCAAATGTATGTGTACCGGGCTATCAATAGGTACAATGAGACCTCCTCTGTTTGTGACAAAAAAAGATCTGGCCGTCCACGTAGTGTTCGTACAAAAAAGGTGGTCAAAGCAGAAAGGGACAGAATCAGCAGATATCCTGTCCGAAAGCAAAATATTTTATCTCGGGAGATGAAGATAGCACCCAGAACCATTTTAAAAGATGATTTAGGACTTGCAGCCTATAAGAAACGCACTGGTCATTTTTTAACTGATAATTTAAAAAATAACAGGGTGTTCAAATCAAAACTGAAGCGGTACGCAAAGGGAGGTCACAGAAAATTTTTGTTTACGGATGAGATTTTTTTTACAATTGAGCAACATTTTAACAAACAAAATGACCGTAATTATTTGGCAGAGTGCAACGTAGGCATTACCCGACTTCAGTGATGGTTTTGTGGGGTGTTAGCTATGAAGGAGTGACTGAGCCATATTTTTGTGAAAAAGGTATCAAAACATCGGCACAAGTGTATCAAGATACCATTCTTGTGAAGGTAGTTAAGCCCCTTAACAACACCATGTTCAATAACTCAGCATGGTCTATCCAACAAGTCTCGGCGTCGGGTCATAAAGCTCGGTCCACGCAGTCTTGGTTAGAAGCGAACGTTTCGGACTTCATCAGAGCTGAAGACTGGCCGTCGTCTAGTTCCGATCTTAATCCGCTGGATTATAATTTATGGTCAGTTTTAGAGAGTACGGCTTGCTCTAAATGCCATGATAATTTGGAGTCACTAAAACAATCCATGCGATTGGCAGTGAAGATTTTTTCCATAGAAAGAGTGCGTGCTTCTATTGATAACTGGCCTCAACGTTAAAAGGACTGTATTGCAGCCAATGGAGACCACATCGAATAAGCTTTTTATATTTTAAATTGTTTTATATTCATGGCAAGACTAGGTATATGCAATCATTAGCATCGCCATTCACAAGTATACCTATAATAACAAAAAGTATTGTAATAATCTTTTATGTGAATGGTAGCAATTTTTACAAATATAGTTACACTAGCGGTCCCCCGCGACTTCGTCCGCGCGTTTTGCTCCCTCCCCTCCCGTCGCAGCGTGATGTTATAATTAGCGCAAGCGCACGTTGTACTTAAGCTGCGAACATTATTTGGTGCGGAGTTATGTTAAAACTGTGATAGCTCCTAAGATATTTATTGAAATCAAATGATATACAGGGCAACTTTGTTCTAAATGAAATGCTCGTGATGATGAATGTATTTATTTTGATAAGAATAAATACCTGTGTGTATAATACACCTCTAAAAATAATGCATTATTTTTTTACAAATTTATTAACATAAAAAAGGTTGTAGTAAGTCAACCATAAAAGATAGACATATGCTGTCGCAGCCTTTATTATAGAACTCTTAATGTTGAACAACCCTGTCATACATGATTTTTGTGTAACTTCTGCGGTTTCCGCAGCGTACGCAGCGGAAGCTCTCAAAAGGAATATCTTTCTCTCGTTTTCGCAACATTTTTCATTGCTGCTGTGGTCTTATGAGTCGTATCTTTATGTTATATAGCCTAAAGCCTTTCTCGATAAATGGACTATCCAACGTAAAAATATTTTTTCAAATCGGGCCAGTAGTTTCTGAGATTAGCGCGTTCAAACAAACAAACTCTTCAGCTTTATAATATTAGTATAGATTGTACGAAATGTTATGAAAAATATAGTAAAACTACTATTGGAGTGAAATTCATAATGTAACCATAAACTATCCGACGTAGAAAAATACGAAGCTACTTTATTATAATACTAGCAGTACCCCGTGACTGCGTCCGCGCATTATGAGTTTGCTCATTTGCCTCATGTCGCAGCGTGATGTTTTATCGCCTAAAGCCTTTCCTGATAATTTTAGAAATCGGTCCAATAATTCTGAGATTATCGCGTTCAAACAAATAAACAAAATCTTCAGCTTTATAATGTAAGTATAGATTGAAACAAACTATTCAGCGAATATAAGTAAAGATAAAAAACCGGCCAAGTGCGAGTCGGACTCGCGCACGGAGAGTTAAAAAAAATATTCAAAATTCGAAAATTCTTTATTTCTTAACAAAGATTTACATATAGGGGTCCGTGCCAACTTTAACTGAATTACGGAATCCACTTACTTCCACTTAGTAAAATACCACAATATTTTGTTGACAGCAAATATAACTTTGTTTTTCATAAAGTTTATATGAAGTACAAAGTTATGTTTGCGGTTGTCGAAAATGTGCTATATCTCAAAAACTTCTAGTTCGATCTTATCCGAACCAATTTCCGCTTAAAGTATTTGTTAAAATCTATTTCATATATTTTTTCAAAATTTACACTCGCTAAGTTTAGAAGATGTGGGGGACGCCCATTTTACCACTTTGGAAGCGTCTAGCCATGAAACGTTAGACTTTAAAAGAAAATGGTTTTAAGAACCTTATGTCATTTTAAAAGACCTATCCATTGACACCCCACACGCATAGGCTTAACTAAAAAAAAATTTTAGGTTTAGTTTTATGTATGTGAGCCTCCACTTAAATTTCATTATTTATTATTTATTATATGAGAATCGTAAAGCGGTTAACAGGATACATTTTTGTACTAAATTTCAACACTGTGATGCTAATAGCTAAAGAATAAAGTGGCTTTGACATACGGACGGACAGACAGACAGACAAACTTGACGAAACTATAAGGTTTTCGTTTTTTGGCATTCGGCTACGGAACCCTAAAAAGGGCGTCAGTTACAAATAGCTCGAATGCTCGAATGAAACACTCAAAAAATACAAAATTTAAAAAAAACTTTTCATTTACATTCAATATCATGTAATCAGGTAGTTAACCAGTCAACAATTCAACAACCAGTACAACATTTTACTCCTGGATCATTGCTTATAATGAACTTTAAACTCCCTATTAAAATAACTAGATATCTCACTGTCAACAACATCAAAATATTTTTCCTGGTACTCAGTCATCGCATACGCATGATGTCCAAAAAGCTCAGACCAGGACCTGTTCCACTCCACTTTGAGTTCTTCACAAACTTGACAGTGACAAGGGGTCATGATCACGTGACCGTTGGTGCCAGATGTAGACATTTTTCTTCCTGTAGCACAGAATGTATACGTGTCGTCACCCTGTATTTCAACCCCCACGCTGGGACCGTAAGACTCTTCTAAACCGAAGTAGGTTTTAACCCATTTCCCCCAGTCGAGGTATACCGAGCTTATGTGTAGACAGGTGGATGGAGATGTTTTGATTGTCGCGCAGAATCGGAGACCATCGCCACACAAAATGGAGCCGCACATCGAAATAACGAGAAAAAGCTCAATTTCCTTCATATTGATTTTACTGTTTTGAGCCAGATTATGTTTAAAATGTATAGATGCACTATTACGGATTTTAGAAATTTATGTATATTCAAATACAAAATAACTTTTTTATTGATGACGGTTAATTCTTTGTTTGTCAATAAATATAATAATCTGCCTTTTCAATTATTTATGAAATCAAGGAGACATATTTTACTATTAGGATTGAAGATAGACTGATGCTTCGTAATGAAATGTTTGCCCTTAAGTAGATAATTTTATGACCTTGGGAAAATGGTGATATCAAGAGTTATATGTATGGAATTGATAACAGCATTTGTCATCATGTGATCTTGTAATTAAGATGCGACTGAGCTTCATACAATCTCAGCTCTAATAACACTCAATAGCACTCTGAAGATAACATTGCTGACCCCTTATTTCTTGGATTTTTCACTGTTAAAAAACAAAATTTGTCATTTTTATTAGTAACAAAAACCTTCAAATCAGAAACATTTTTCTAAACATAAAAAATAACGTATTGAATACTTAGTTCTTATTTAGTTTTAATTCTTTTAAGTACACGTTAATATTTTTAAATAACAATGCACTTGCAGATGACATGTTAAAATTCCGTCCCCATTTATGGGAACATTAAATAAACTTTGTATAAAACGTTCCATGGGCTACTATCATTATATGAAATTCCGAAATGTTGCGGATTGTTGTAAGTTTTAACATAACCTTCGTCCCCAGTTAAGGTGCTAAACGGGTGATTCCATTTTATCATAAATTCAGCGTATTTGCGTTCACAAGACTGGAGACTGACATGACCTGTAGTTCCCGATGGAGATCCTTGCCTTCCCGAAGAACAGATTCTTAACGACTCCTCTTCACGTATCAGAGCATCAATGGGACTTGATGTTTCTTCAGGAACATCATAGTTTTTGATCCATTTACCCCATTCTAGATGAGCTGATTTCACTTTTAAGCACGTGCCATGAGATGTATTGATAGTAGCGCAGAATTTGATGTCTTCACTTGATCTGACTGTTTTAACCTGATTTAACAGAAGCGAAGAAACCTAAAAAAAGGAAGAACACGACCGTCATTATTGAAGCCTGCTGGGAGACTAATGTGTGACAATGACTGGAAAGCTTTTATATGAAACTATTTATCTTATACGGGGCCAAGACACAGATTAATAAAGTAATTACAACAAAGTAAAAAATACAGTGTTACACTATATTACATGACTTTTCAGAGCTCCGTAGCCGTATGGCAAAAAACGGAACCCTTATAGTTTCGTCATGTCTGTCTGTCTGTCCGTCTGTCAGTCCGTCCGTATGTCACAGCTACTTTATTCTGTAACTATAAGCATCACACTATTGAAATTTGGTAGGAATATGTATCCTGTTAACCGCTTTACGATTCGTATACACAAAATCAAAAATATTGATATTTAAGAGGGGCCTCCTATACATGAAACTAAAACCGAAAACTTTTTTTAGTCAAACCTATGCGTGTGGGGTGTCTATAGATAAAAGTCTAACGTTTCATAGCTAGACGATTCCAAAGTGGTAAAATCGGCGTCCCCCCATCCAACTTCTAAACTAAGCGATATTAAATTTTGTAAAAATATATATAATGTAGATCTTTTAACAAATACTTTCAACAAAAAATAGTTTGACGGAATCAATCTTGTAGTTTTTGACATAGTATAACACATTATCAACAACCGCAAACATAACTTTGTTCTTCATATCTTCTGTTCTTCTTCACTATGAAAAACAAAGTTATATTTACTGTCAACAAAATATTGTGGTATTTTTAACCGACTTCAAAAAAGGAGGAGGTTATCAATTCGACTATGTTTTTTTTTTGTATCTATGTTACCTCATATCTCAGTCGTTTGTCGACCGATTCGAAAAAAAAAAATTCGCTTACTTAGAGGATGTACCTTCTAGTTGGTCCCATTCTTTCCATTTCAGGGTCTGATGGGATGGGATGGGATCTTGGTGTAATCGAGGGAAACCCTCATATTTTAAAGGCACGTATAGTGTTTCTTTACTAGAATCTTACTGTTGACGTGTTGTGACGTCTGATAGTCAACATCTTGTGAGGCTGAGTTGATGGTGGAACTCTTGACCGCTTAGGAGTTCAGTAATTATAATGAAATAACTTATAATAGGTAGTTTGTAGCTTCTAAAAGAACAGAGTCATAAGGTGCAACTCCCCCCACCCCCCTTCTCCTATAATCTATAAAACTTAAGAAATAAAATTTACTTTAAAAAAGTAAAAACCGACTTCAAAACCAAAATGCACTAAAAAGTCTTAAATAATCTCTTGTCTATTGAAAGGAAAGGTGGGTTCTAGGCAAAAAAATTCTTTTTGATGTCGGTGCCATCATTTTGACCATCAAGCATCCACTATCACAGCACCGACTCCAAAAATATATTGTTTGCCTAGAACCCACCTTTCCTTTCAATAGTCAAGAGTTTATTTAGGACTTAGTGCATTTTGGTTTTGAAGTCGGTTTTTACTTTTTTTAAAGTTAATTTTATACTAATGAATTTCCTAATTCAGTTAAAGTTGGCACGAGACCCTCGGGTTGCGCGAGTCCGACTCGCACTTGGCTGTTTTTTTTTTATGTAATAGACGATGAAGAATTTAGATAAGAAATAATAATAAAAACCTTTCTTCCTTTTGCACATCACCTAGACAGGCACAATTTTAAAGCTTTTGGAACATGTACACCTAAAACTGTCTTGTCGCTAAAAGCGATCTCTTTCAGAAAACTTATGATTATAGGATTAATGTATTCTATTTTTACAAGTGAATATGTAGTTATCGGTTAGAATCCGTATCCCATCAATGCTTATAAGTTACACCATATTTCAAGTGCCATAGTTTTAAAGCTGATGTTTCAAGTTTGAAGTATTTCTCCCTGTAATTATTTTCCACCTTGGATGAATTAACCACTTTACCACATAAGCATGATTGCCAAATAATTTTCTCCACGGATGATTCCATCTAATGGTGATCTCGCAGTGTTCACATTGACAATCCTGCAGAGTCATATGCCTGTAGTTCCAGACGCGGACCTTTGCCTTCCTGAAGAACAGATCCTCAGTGATTCTTCTTCATGTATCAGAGCATCAATAGGACTCGACGTTTTTTCGGGAACATCGTAGGTTTTGATCCATTTTCCCTATTCTAGATGAGCTGATGCCACTTTTAAGCACGTACCTCGAGACGTCTTGATAGTAGCGTAGAATTTGATGTCTTCACTTGATCTGACTGTGGTAAAGAATATAACAAATAGGAAGAACACGACCGCCATCATTGAAGGCTTCTGGGAAATTGATGTTTAACTATGACTGGATGACCCTTTTAACTGTTATCATTATCAAATTATTGTGATTTAACAAGACGAACTTTTGTGTTAATTGCTTGGACGTCGGAGAGATCCGTATTTAGATATTTCCGTTTATGTAAAACTAGCGATCCCAGCAAATTTCTTTTCACCCCAGCACCGTTCCGCCTAGGTCCTGTTTTAACTATCCTATTCCAGGTCAGTTCTAGATTGAAGACCATTCGACCAAAGACGCAGCGTAGGACGTCCACCAACAAGATGGACAGACGACCTTATACAGATTGCAGGATCAAACTGGATGCAGACCGCTAGTAATCGGTCGCTGTGGAAAGCCGTGGGGGAGGCCTATGTTCAGAAGTGGACGTCCTTTGGCTGATAATGATGATGATGATTCCAGGTCAAGACAAATCTACCAAAGTAAAAATGATGAAAACCGGTTCACCCGTTCTCGATTTATAAGTGATCTAACTAACACAACTTAATATCTATGCATCATTTGCCCTAATAGATGATGCTTTAGTTAGATACTTGGTTAATGCAATGGCAACGACCCTTAAAAGAAATTGTTCGCTTAAAAGGATTCCATCCTTTCTTTTTAAGAGTTAATAGTCAATTTAAGAAATTTAAGTGATTTATAGGAGGGGGAAATATAGGGTTGCGTCTTTTGAGTCTATGATAAACTAAAAGGTACCTAACATACGTTTTGGCCTCTCAATCACTGCTAAACTCATAAGCTTTAAGGAGTTCCACCATCAGCTTTACAATATGGTCACTATCAGACGTAAATACAAGTCAACATTAAGATACTAATACGAAAACACTTTGCGTGCCTTTCCAATTTGAGGGTTTCCCTGGATTACACTAAGATCTTATATTCAGATCCCACCTGGCAACAATGGGCCCAACTACAAAGTAAACCCCCTGAGTAAAAAAAAACAAAAACAAATCGACCAGAAATGACTGAAATATCAAGTATCTTACATACAAAAAACATATGGTGGAATTGATAAGCTCCTCCTTTTTAAAATCTGTGAAAAATAAGGTAAAGATAATTATTATTTACATAGTTATTAAGCCCACCTATGTGATTAATTAAGGAACAAAATAGAATGTAAAGATATAGTTGAAAAAGTTCAAAGGACGGCTGAAATTTTATACTCTGACTAGGGCGGTCCCCGCGACTTCGTCCGCGCGTTTTGAGTTTGCTTCCTCCCCTACCGTCGCAACGTGATATTTTAAAAGCCCAAAGCATTGCTCGCAAAAATAAGATATCCAACACAAAAATATTTTTCAATATCGGTCTAGTAGTTCCTGAGATAAGCGCGTTTAAACAGTACGGAATAGGGTACACGTTGGCGCCAAACCTTCGTTTGTAAATGTGAAATAAATTGTAATGTGATTAACACTAACACTAGTTATAAGTCCCTATTACTTATTACTAACCCACTTTGGAATTTTGTTCTGAAATAAATTATATATTGTTATAAACAAACAAACAAATTCTTGAGCTTTATAATATTAGTATTGATTTTTAATAACATACCTAGAAATTATACCTTCGAGTTGGTCCCATTGGAAAATAAAAATCAGATACCGGTTTACAGTTAAGTTAGGTACCATACTGTTTAAAATAAAACATCTTAAATCATTTGTAATTTTACTATTTATTTCGATTTTCGTTCATATTTTTCTTACTAATAATATTACTTCTTATAATTAATAACAAAATTCCTATCCCAATAGTTTCCATTCAAAAAAGTGTCGACCACTCCAAATTGATCTCCATTGTATTCAATCGTCACGGATCTTTTCCCACCAAAGAATCTACTCCAGGGATTGTTCCACTTTATCACCACTTCACCGCATCCGTTACACCGACACGGCGTCACGGTAACCGTCCCACTAGTCCCGTAGGCGGACACTTGCCTCCCAGTCGCGCAGATTTTCAGCGAATCGTCTTCATTTATAAAAGAACCCTCAGAACTTGATCTTGTAGATAGATGGTTGTATCCGTCCACCCATTTTCCCCAAGTCAATTCAGCTGATTTGACCCTCAAACAGGTGCCTGGTGCGGTTTGTATCGTTGCGCAGAATCGCTTGACTTCACTCGATGTTACCAAATTGAAAAATACAATTAAATGGACGACAAAAATCACGGGTGACATAGTTGGAAACAACTGAAGCACTGAATTTGCAAATTAACCGACAGCGATGACTGTTGTAATCTCCCAATAAATAATATTCTGTATTTATATCTAGGATTCCGTATACGTATACGTCCTATTACAAACAAGTTTATCATATAGAACAGCAAAAAAAAAGTATGATGAATAGAATTTAAATTAAAGGTAGAAGGATAACACTTGGTAGAAGGATAACTCTGGACTATGCAGAGGTTTTAGAAAATTAAAGAGCATACAATATAGTATTTAATTTGGATTTTTTATGATTTTCGACGTATTTTCGCTCTAGAAAGACTTAAGAGGTGTAAATATTTTTTCAGTTGTTGAAAAGAGGACACTCAAAATTAAAAGTGATTGTTCAAAAGTCAAGAAATTAAGATAATTTATATGATAGTCTCTGAAGCTAACTATAATAAAATAAACAAACATATAGTAGAATGTGGGTGGGTATGTATTGAGAAAATCCGCTTTTAAAGGTTATATTTCTAACTTAAAATTGCGACTTTTTGCTTGTCCTTTTGGAAGATAAAGTATTTTTTAGGGATTTTCGTAATGCCGTGAATTACCTGCAAAATAATTCAAAGATTTGGTTTTGATACACAATACATAAAAATCGAGCATAAACTTTACACTGCATTATTTTGTGTTTTAAAAGAAATTACCCAGTAGGTAGTATTTTTTGCAATACTCGCATGTAGTAACTTTTCAAAGTCAGTAAAATCTTTAATCGGCTAGGGAATCAAAATAAAATAACACAGAGTTTCAAATACAATATTCAATTTCACGATAAATTTGGAAAGAAAATGAGGCATCTTGATTTATATGAGTACTAAATTGCGGTTCTACGGTATAATCTTTATTTCCTTTTTATTTCTCCTTTATTCAAAGTTTCGGCACGCATATTTCATACAAAACTCAGATTATTTTTCATAGCTAATTATAAATTTTCTATTCCAAACCATGCCATGTAGAAGAATGTTTTCAACATCAATTTTTTCGCACTGTATCAATATTCACGTAATAATCACCACCGAAAAAGGTTCCCCAAGCGATTCCATTTTATAATCACGTCTCCACAATTGTTGCACCGACACGGTGTCACGGTCACCGTCCCACTAGTTCCTGAAGGGGAGCCCTCTCTTCCAGCCGTGCAGAATGTTATTGAATCATCTTCGTTTATAAATAAATTCTCAGGGCTTGATGCTGATGATAGATCATCATAGCCTTTCACCCATTTTCCCCAGGTTAATTCGACTGATTTGACCCTCAAACAGGTGTCTGGTGAAGCTTGTACCGTTGCGCAGAAGCGCAATACTTCACTTGATAGTACTAAGTTTAAAAATATAAATAAACTGATAAGGAGAAGAACGGACGACATGGTTGGTAACCGCTTTATTACTGTAGGAAACACTGAATTTGCAAAGAGACCGTTATAAAAGCTGTTGTAATCTACAAATGTTGACATCAAGTCTGTAGTTGCATAAAGTGTTCCGTATTGTATTCTGGATATACATTGCAGAAAGAATTATTATAAATATATTTTTTCGTTTATTATTAATTAGACAAATATTGGGACGTACGAATGTCGGATAAAAACACAAAAAACTGACAATTCAGAAAAAACGCCATATAAGGTCCAAATATACTTTTAAAAAAACCTATATAACATTTGTTACTTAGGTCTAACATATTAATAAGAATACAGATTCCTATACATACCATAACTCCATAGATACTCTTTTTTTAAAATGTACAATAAATATTTATTAGTTAGGTGAAGAGCTATCATCATCTCATAGTTGACAAGCTTTTTTAGGTTATGAATAAGTTATAGGTAAGTCTACGCTTACGCGTGTGAAAACTACTAAGGCGTTTTTTAATGGAGCGGACCCCTACAATTTAAAACGTGTGTTTAAAACTCAAGACGTCACGATGTGAAAACCTTTAAAGGTAAACGTAATAAACAAAGTATTGGGAGTAGCCGCTCTTAAAAGGTTATCAAACTTCTTGACTTCCATGATAATAAAGTTAATATTTCAGGGTCCCCCGCTTTAATCCCTGAGACGATATTTTTCGCATCGTTTCAAATAATTTGAAATATTAGGAGAAAAACATTTTTGCGTAGTCAACAAAATATGTACACAGAAAATTTTGAAATTTTAATAAAAAGACCCCTCATTTAAAAATAGTTACCCTAGTTTTTAAAATAAAATACACGCCTTATTATTTTGTCCACATTCTTTAATAACATAAATCACTTTAGGGTGTTGATCACTTTTTGTAATTAATTAGAAAATTTCTATTCCAATACATTCCATTTAGATGAGTGTCTACAACACCAAATTGGTTTTCATTGTATCTAATTTTCACGGAATAGTCACCACCGAAAAATACACCCCACGCGTAATTCCAACTAATAATCACGTCCCCACAATTATTGCAGCGACACGGTGTCACGGTAACCGTCCCACTTGTTCCCGTAGCGGATCCTTGTCTCCCAGTCGCGCAGAATTTGTGTGAATCATCTTCATTTATAAAAGAATTCTCTGGATTTGATGTCTTGCTTAGATCATAGTAGCCCTTCACCCATTTCCCCCAATTCAATTCAGCTGATTTGACTCTCAAACAGGTGCTTGGTGAGGTCTGTATCGTTGCACAGAATCGCAGGTCTTCACTTGACAATACTGAGTTGATAAACGAAAAAATTGAAAAATAAAAAAATAGTTGAAGTAAATGGACGAACGACATGGTTGGTGACCACTGAACGATTGAAACACTGAATTTGCGGAAAAAAACTATTTGAGTGATAATACTATTGTTATCTATAGTATGTAGTTTCACTGAGGGTTCCGTATACTTCCGTATACTAACTGAAAATAACACGCGTTCTCATCTTTGCATTTACTTTTTATTTATAATTCATACATTTTTACAATTGAATTTCCAGTATCCTACTGTTTATACTTGATAAGGAAATTCCTATCAAAATACCTGTCATGCAAATGAGTGTCTACGACACTGTATTGCTCTTCATTGAATTCTACTTTCACGTGATCAAAGCCGAATACACCCCATGCGTTATTCCATCGTATCACGACTTCACCACAATCGAAGCAGTGACACGGTGTCACGGTGACTATCCCAGCAGTTCCCGAAGCGGCGCCTTGTCTTCCACACGCACAGAATTTAAGCGAATCATCTTCATTTATCACAGAATTCTCCGGACTCGACGTCGATGACAAATCAAAGTATCCGTGCACCCATTTTCCCCAATTCAATTGTGCTGATTTGATCCGCAAACAGGTGCCTGGTGCGGTCTGTATCGTTCCACAGAATCGCTGGTCTTCACTTGATAATACTGAGTTGAAATATACAAGTAAATTGATGAGCAATAGCACGAGCGACATGGTTGGTGGCTACTGAATGATTGTAACGTTTTGAATTGATGGAAAAGCCAATGGTGATATAACTGTTATAATCTCGAACTATTTATATATAAGTCCGTAGTTGCATTAGAGTTCCGTATTCTTAAAGTAAAACTAAAGGCAAGTCAAACCATGCTTCCATTATGGAAGAAACACTT